>BQNB010000771.1:0-90000 GCA_026074375.1 Tanacetum coccineum
TCTAGATTCATTGTTTAGCAACTTAGTGATAGTGTAGGGTAACTAGTATAAATAGTGTTCTCCTTTCCTATTTTGTAACCAACATTTCATAAATCTACTTTTACCTTCTTGAAAAAAGCTTTTCAATTTGTCATTCATATTCTTATTCCACCTCATACCAAATCCGACACCCATTGTGATTCACAGCAACACACCAAACACCTCCTTAGATTATTTGAGAGAACGAACCTTTTGACTCAATTGTAAGCAGCTTGTATGAGATATTTCCGCGATCATTTTCAAATATATCCTGACTATCCTCAAAACTATTTATTACGTTCTAAACTTAGAGAATTTCTATGAGAAAAAAGTAAAATAAAATAACAGTTTAATTCGTGTGCAGCTCATTATGCAACAAACTATTGAAAATTTCAAATCTTCAATCATTTTAAGTTCTCATGTTTGTCTCAAAATTATAAATCTCATTATTAAACTAAAATTTCGTTTTGACATTGTATATATCCCAAGAAAAAAACATAGAAATGAAGGCAATAATGAATATTTATATAATGTGACCAAAAATAATAGTGCAACAATTTCATATACTAGCTCTTGTCATCAACTAACCACTATAGGTGGTTATAACATAGGTGGTTATAACAAGAACAAACTAATACAATGAATTTTGTAATAACCAGATGAACCAAACACAATCTTCAAAAGCACAGTAAATACGAAATCGACAAGAATGATGCAAGTATGCATTCAGGAGCCAATGGGTGTGAGAACTTAGTAATGGTCTTGATATATTGCTCCAAATTCGGCCCTCCAAGCCTGATCATCATCGTCATTGTCGTTGGTTTTGACATCTGAATCTTCCCTGTACAAAGGTCTCAAAGCTGATTCGGGTAGTCGGCTCTGAGCAAGATATTGCTTCATAGTTATCATTTCCATCTTGTGCTTTCTTTTTTGTTTATCCAGTTTTTTCTGTAACTTATCGCTCTCTTCCTGAATGCTTTCATAGTTTTCCTGCACACAAATAAAGGGTTTAGACACCATATCTTACAAATTCTGTACAACTCATTGGCTTTCTAAACAAATGTTGTTTTTCAGTCGGTTTTAAACACATGCGAATGTTGGGTTAAAATGGGTAGTTTGTGCAGAAACAACGCAAGATGTTTGGTATGGGTTGGGTTAACCGAATTTTAATTTTCATGCCAAATATGATTACAAAACTGTAGTATTAACATAAAACAGAATTTAAAAGGTTATATGCCTTAAAAATCCTATTTGAAAAAAGTTGCTTTATAACCATTTTTTCACCATAGCGGTTTTGTGTTGTGTCAGCTTCACCCGAAACACGTATTGACCACACTTTCAAACTTTTCTCGGACATAATTAGTGAGTTATACATATATTAACTACTAGATTAAGCAGGTCAAATTTTCCATGAAGACTTTATATCGTTACGGCATTATTATATTTTTGTGAAAAATGATCCCAGCAGCGAACTACAGGAATGTTTATCTACTGCACGCCTAAAACAATGGATCATACATGTATATTTGATAAAGCTAAAGGGTTAAAGTGATAAGTAAATGTAATTGTATGCATCTGAAATTTTATTTTGTCAACTATCGACCCGTTTGACCCGTGAATGATAAAACACAACCTATATCAGACTCATTCATCACTGTACACAACCCTCATAAGGTAAAAACGCAAACCTCATGTAAAAAGTGAAAACGCTAAAGTATAGAGTAAATTGGTAATATAAGTACCTGTGCAGCTGAGGCTGCTTCCTCTGCTTCTCTCAGCCTAACGAGAAGTTCACCAGCAGCATGAACAGCTTCAGCAGTATCTCTAAGTTGTATCTTAAGACTTCTGTTCTCCTTTTTCAGCAACTCTCTTTCCTTCTCCCTCTCAACTCTCAACACCGAAAGTTCAGCAGCCAAAGACTTTGAAAATCGCTTGCCATGACCTTTGGCTCCCGCTTTAGCAGCCGCTCGTTTCACATCAGCTATACCTTCCAAAATCAAACGATGTTTTTCTGCCAATTCATTATACTTTTCTTGCAAATCAGCATAATGTTCAACCATTCTACCGTGACCATGAATGGATCTCATGAGGGCATCATCTAACTCTTCAGTACACTTCTTTTCCAATCTCAACTCCATTTCCATCTTTTCAGAACGACGTCTGTGGGCTTCAAGATCAACTCTCAGTTCATCAGTTAAGCAAATCCATTCACTTTCCATTTCCATCCATCTTTCTCTTTCCTTTTGAAGTTCTTCAGCACTTTCGTTTCCTTTAGGAAAGGCACCACTTTTTCTTAGCTGGAGTGATTGTGATAATAGAGAGGATGATGACCTTAGCCTATCGATGGATTTGTTTGAAGGTGACTGAAGTTTGCTTCTTAGAGTTTTGATTTCTTGGAGGAGAGATTCCTTTTCGTTACTGTCGAAAGGTGTGGTTTGGTATTTCTCTTTTATGATCTCTGGTTCTTCGTTCCAACTCAAAAGCTGTAAAATCATCATAAATCGACAGTTTAGAGTAGAGAAAAGGTTAGATTTGATACTATGTGTTTGAAGATTTTTATGAGCAGTGGACGGACCTTTGTTTCACTGTTACGAGGACTGTTTCCATTTCTGAGCGCATCAAGCAGTGATGTTTCACCTTCTTTTTCTTGCTTGTGTTGCAATACCTGGAAGACAATTTTAAGAATTATAAATGAAGATATTTTTGACCATTTTCAAAACTATTATGCAAATTGTTAATGCATTAATTATGATTACAGAAATATCTTTATTACAATATTAATCTAAATCTTTAAAACGAATTTCGGAGGTTGTATGCATTAGAAATAAACTTTAAGCAACTATTAACCCATTTCGAACCATTTATAAATAGATGGTTCATAATTGCCATCCCTAAAATTGCAGTGCTTGAATGTATCTCTGGAAAGAGGTATCTTACCATATTATTTAACTTCTCAATCTCTGCAGCCTGCTCCATGCAAAGTCTTTCAAGATCTTTCACTTTCTTGGCTTCTGCACCAACCTGAGACAGAGAACGATCTAAATTAGACGAAGATTGGCAGTTGAAAAAAGCAATCCATAACGAATAACAAATTCAATCTTACTTCGTTGTTTGAGTTTCCTGGATTATTCTTTCCAACAATCCATGTCTTGAAGCTCTCTTGGACATCATCAGATGTTCTTTGCTGGCAACTAGAACAGGTATAAGTGCTCCTTAAAGACCCATCAGCTGATGTTTGAACAGACGCGTCATTTGTTTTGGTAGCCAAATGATCAAAAGATAACGCAACCACTGATTTACTTAACATAGAGTTCCTTTGGTGGTTGTCAATAATCTCTAAGCCTCTTTGAAGACTAGCAGCTAAGGTATCAGTGGGACCCCCAAACATCTTACTTGATCTTAAAGACGACCTGATTTGATCACTTATCTTTACTGATTCACGGGGTATGTTCGAACTGAATTTCAAACTTTCCGCCACCTTCTCCTCTACTCCCGACAAATTGCTTGGAGAGAAAACAACACTCTTTCGCACGGTGTTGGCAATTTTTGGAGACTCTGATAACACAGGACCATTAAACGCATCCGAATCTCTGCCAGCACTGATAGAAATGCTACTTTCACGAGCATTCTGAATTCCAATGTCGATTTCGGATTCTTCTGAATTAATTTCTTCAGTTTCGCTTTCCTCTTGGCAGCTTGCATACTGCTCACTTGCAAAGTCTCCATCACAACCAGAGAAAAAGTGTGTGTTGTCTCTGCTTTCAGAGATTTCTTGAAATTCTTCGTCACAAGAACTGTGTAACATATCGAGCTGTTGACGCAAGTCTCTGACATCATGCTCATCGATATCCAGTTCTTCTTTCACCTCAGCGTCAATTTTTGGGAGGATTAATGAACGGTTAAGGCTTACTCTCAACTGATTCAAGCTTTGGCGTACACTTCCAGTTTTGTAGTTTGTGCTAGATCTGATGGAGCAACTAGCATCTGTCTTTGCTCTTATTAGCTCTTCCTGAAATCAACAAGTTCAACCCACATTAATCATTAGCGGATTAAGCAGAAAGCAGTTATCTACAAGAAGAAAACAATACCTTTAGTTCACGAATTTGATCACTGAGATCATTGACATCATCTTCGGTTATCTCATTTACGACCGGACTATTGTGGATAAGTTTTGCACGGTGTCCAAATCTGAGTGTGCTAATTGTTTCACCGGTACACCTATAATTCCAGAGAAATATTGAGTTTCAGTTATATGTCATTTAATCTTAATAGTAAAAAACTAAAGGGACTCTTTTAAGATCAATTCCTCGAAAAATAATAAAGAATTGTGAACTTACTTGTCATCTGGGGAGATGGCACATATAACAGTAAGCTTTGAGTTCCCCCCAAGTGACTCTCTCAGCAAATGAGTCAAACAAGAATTGTTATAGGGAATGTCCTTAGATTGTTCAGACTGATTTGTTCCAGCAAGAATATTCACTAAGTTTCTGCACATAGTCAACATGAGTAGAAAGAAGCGTTAGATATTGATATACTATAAGAGCTCCCATCTATAAGTTAAACAAAGTCGGTGATGGACAGATGGCCTCCAGATATCACATGCCACACAGAATAATGTTCACGTATGTATAATTGTAGGTAAAATGCTGTGACAGTAGCTGAACTGTTTGAGGTGGACTGGCTTTATGTTTGAGTTCATTAGATTGTAAATGCACCCACTATTGTGCTTACATTTATAGCTAGAAATATAAATTGTTTCAGCCGATTATAGATATAAACCAAGTGCTTTATAATCAGCCTTAAGAGTTGTACTTTAATCCCAAACTGATGTATGAAATCACCAAATGCCATCATCAATTAATTAATCAAAAAAGACAGAATCTCAAATGTGAGGAGATGCATAGTACATACCCAAGGTGTGATATGGACTTCCTCACAAATTCTCCTTCCTTAACACACTCTCTACCAGCATCACTGGTTTTGTTCTTCTCAAGTCCAGCAAGGTCCACGAGGGTAATCCTGCTTGTCTTTGAGCTACCGAAATGCTTTGAATCGGTACCCTGATAAAAGAAACGATTTAATAACAAAGATCCATGAATCAGATAGCAAGATCATAAGACACACAGATATTTGTGAGTTGTTATAAAGCATGTTTCAGAAGTATAAGATTGCATGTATATTTGGGACCAAAGTCTTCAAAGAACACACAAAAGCATGGAATGAACTTGAAAATTCATAGTACCTTGCACCAAGACTCGATAACACAAGTGAACACAATATGTGATCTTGAACTTTTGGAGTTTATGCTTGTTGCGCCAACCTTTCTATTCGAGAGTCCCTGCAATAACAATCAACTTAGACGACTTAGTTATTTAATATATGCATATAGGAGCAATGATAAACATGATCTTATTTGATGGGGCCAGAATAACATACTGTTGCTTACCTTGATCAGAATTTGAGTAACATCCTCATAGCCAGTCACATACTCCTCACTTAGATTCTCAACATAAAATCCATGTTTGGCATCATCTTTTATCTGCAAATTTTGGCTTTCCGTGTTACAACCACATATCAAGGAATAGAACGGAATACAGAAATTGACTAACATAGATTATAAACCATAAACAAAATAGTACTGTTTACCTCTAGGTTTCGTTGGGTTGGATCAAGCAAATCCCCAATGTGTTCGTTGTATATCTGTACATAATAATGAATATCATCAAATTAATCCTCTATATTCGATGTCAAGCAACATAAAAGATGAAAGCAGACATAAACCACCCACCTCGAGGAAAGAACAACGACACTGATAATTTATCTGTTTATCTTCTGCTTGGTCTTTTTCCTGAAATGAAGTTCAAAATATCAGTCATAATCTCAATTAAGAACCTATACAACTTTTGCGTAAATCATGACTGAAAACATGATTGCTTACTCGTTTGATTTCATCAAACAGCATCTGGAAGATGCGTGGAACTATTCCTTGATTACCACCGGCTGATTGATCTTCAACCATTGCGCTTGGTGGACCCCACAATGTATAAGTTTTTCCGCTACCAGTCTGCAGAACATAAACAACCATTCAAATTCTTGCCACCAAATAGTTTCCATAATTAAAAATGTTACTAAACCGGAAAATAGTACCTGTCCATAAGCCAATATCGATGTGTTGTAACCTGCCATGGCACTCTTGACCAACGATACACCAACTGATTGAAATGCATCCTCCTATTACAGCAACAGAACAAGTCAAATTCAATATTCCTTCAATTTCAATCCATATTCCAATTCACTAATTCAGGAACAAACACTTAAAATGCTCTCTGGATAGAATCCTTGGAATTCGATGTACATATATTTATTGGTTCTAATCCTTTTATGAACACTAACTTATGACTTATTTCATCTCACATTCATCATTCCCTAAATATATGTGTAATATGTCGATACTAATATAACAGTTTACTAGCGACATTTTAACATAGCCACCGACTAATTGAAAATCGAAATGCATCCTCCTATTTGTAACCAAAAATCCTTCAATATGTATTTATTTACTAGTAGTAATTTAGAAACAAATATACACGGAATTTGCTCTCTGCGATAAAGTTATTTGAATTCTGTGTGCATTTTCTAGTTCTTACAGGTTTGTGATTAAGAAACAAACACACTTAGTAACCCATGTCAAAGGGGATAAGACTTTAAACATCATTCAAGTACTAATTCAGTGAGGTTCACAAATACAGTTATAAAACCACGTATCTAATCAGAGATCTGTAATTCTAGAAACCTGAACCGCAACCTTCTACTATAAAACCAGACACATTACAAATGTGTCTGGTGTTATAATAAACACGATCAATAGATCAAACACATATTGTAATCAAACATAAACAAACTAGCAGAAACAGCTAAATTTCTATATAGCATTCAAGTACTAATTCAGGCACATATTTTATTAAAAAAAATCAGGTAACTAATCGGAGATCTGTAATTCTATAACCTGAACCGCATCCTCCTATTATATAATCAGACACATTATAAATGTTTTAGTTCGTATCGTTTATCATAATATCATTAAACAACCACTCAACAACAATATAAACAATTCACTAATTAACAGATCACATATATCAAACACATATCGTAATCAAACATATACCTGAGTAGATTTGGCGTCAAGCACCGCATCCTCCATAAGAGAGCCAAATATCGATGTGTTGTAGACCTGCTGCCATGGCACCAAATTCAATACCCACCCTCTTACCAACCGTGGACCACACTCCAAACACAACTATACAGCAAACCAACTGATTGAAATGCAAAATCCTCCTATTACAGCAACCGAACAAAGTCAACTTCAATATACCTCCTCTTCAATGTCCAATCCCCCATATTCCAATTCACTAATTTCAGAGAGAACAAACAGAAAAACACTTAAAATGCTCTCACATGGATAGAAATCCTTGGGAATTCTGATGTACAATATTATTGGTGGTTCTTCTTCTAATTCTAAAAAAAACATTATACTGCAGCCCCGGGTTCATAAATTAGAAATATACTACCTATCTCCTCCCACATACAAATGATATCTCACCAATCCTTGCTTAACAAATGAAACATACTTCGACTAACTTATGACCTTATTGGCAATTCTCTCAGGGCAACGATCAATCATCATATTCTGCACTACTCATAGCATCTCCACATTGAAGCATCGAATGCATAATTTAGACAATACTCACCTACATCCCCAATACTAGGAGAATGTGATATTCAATCTCAAAGCACTTTCAATCATCTCATTCCATGTCCAATAAATAGGATGTGTAATCTTCGATACTAATTAATAACAGTTTACGCCACCTCTAAACTCAACTAGCCGGCCATTTGTATAATGAAAAAAAATTAAAATGCTATAACATAAGAGAAGAATAGGAAGGCCACCAAGCCTCCTGACTAATTGAAAATCGAAACATGCAAAAAAATGCCTCTTGCCTCTAATTGTAAACCAAAAAATATCCTTCAATATGTATTTATGTTACGAGTAGATAATCTTAGAGAAAACAACTTATAACATACAAACACAGGAATTTTTTGGCTCTCCTTCCTCTGGTGGTTGTACGTCTCGTTCGATAAGATAAGAAAGTTTATTTTGAATTCTGTGTATCTGTCTGTGTGGTGCATGTTTTATTTCCTTTTTCTATTGCATATTTTACGCTAGTTTTCTTTTTTCTTATTTCCTTTCTAGTTCTTAACAGGTTTTTAGATTAAGAAAACAAAACACAACTTAGTAACCACATAGGTGTCAAAGGGGAAAAACTTTAAAACCGATCATTCAAGTAACTAATTTTTCATTGAGGTTCTCCGAGCAACGAAATAGACAGTTTTACAAACAAGCGTAATTTACAAAACAACGGATTTAATATACAAATGTCAGTTACCCCATCCCAAACAAACACAAATACGCAATATTTTTTGATCAAGGGCTAAGCACTAAAATTTACCCAAAATAATAGATACCTGAAATTTCTATAAACCTGACCAATTGAAACAATTATCAAACGGAATTTGCGCTCTCTGACGTCTCTTTTCTGTCTTCTCCGACGTCTGTTTCTCTGTCAGGCGAATAACGTAATTTTTGAATTCTGTTGCATTTTTTCTCTTCCTTTCTAGTTTCTCTTATTACCAGGTTTTGTGCAAATGTAAAGAAACAAACACCACACACTACGTAACCCAACGGGTCCAATGGGTCAAAGAGGGTAAAGACTTTAAACATACATTCAAAGTGATTAATGGTACAGCAGTAAGTGATTCAACAAAATACAACAGTTACAAAACCCCAAAAATTCAACGAACAGAAAACCAACACAAGATTCCTCCCCACTACGGAATACAAAATGTCAGTTCCACTAAACCAAACCCGATATCCCGACTCCCTAGCCTAAGTTACAACCCACCACACCGTAAAAACAGCCACCAACCACACATACCCGCACAACACCCCTACACAAAAAACCCCCCACACAACAACCGAAACGTCCCTCCCACGAACCACCCCCCAGGCACCGCCGCCCGCCCTCATCCCTCACCCACGGTCACCACAACAAACCCAACGCCAAATATGCACGGGGCCACACATGTACACCCCCCCCCCCCCCCACCATACCTCTACAGCATATTTGATCAAACAAAATTACCAAATTAATAGGAGACCTGAAATTCTATAAACCTGACCAATTGAACCGCATCCTTCTATTATAATAAAACCAGACATATTATAAACGCACTCAGCAACATTTTAGGTATTCCGTCTTACACTCCTACTAAATTTGATACTACTCGTAACATCATTAAACAACACTTCACAACAACATAAACAACTCACTAATCAACAGATAAACACGATCACATATTTCAAACACATATCGTCATCTTAAAAAAACCAGAAACATTATAAATGTTTTAGTTCGCGTCCTCCTATTATAAACACGATCACATATATCAAACACGTATCATAATCAAACTAGCGGAAACAAGTATACCTGAGTAGAATTGGCGTCAAGCACCGCATCCAACGTAAACTTCCTCTCACCAACCGCCACCGTATCATCCGCCACTTTCCTTACATTATAATCGCCGCCTTTCTCATTACAATTATTCGGTCTAATCCTCGCAACAACCTAAACACAAACACACAATCATTACCAAACCCTAATTCAATCACAAAACCTAAAAACACAAATTAAACCCTAATTCATACCTTAACATGTGGATCTACAGTTACTGGTACCACTTCCGATTCAATTGCTGCCAATTGTTTCGTAACTGGCGGAGGAGCGATGACAGAAGTGTTTGGATTGGGCGGGGGGACGTTTTCGGAGTTGAAACGAGTGAGTTTAGGGTTTGAGAACATTTTGTTTTTGACGGATCCGGATCTCGGAAGTAAGTTGCGGATCGATGAGATCGATAAACCTCCGGAACGCGAGATCTCTGAATGTGATTTCATAATTTTTGATGAAAATTGAATTTGATGAAGATGAAAATGAAAATGAAAATGAAAACTCTGTGTGTGTGTTTTTGAGAGCGTTTTTGAATTTGAAAAAAAAGGGGTTTTTTGAGATGACCGTTGTTAGTATTGTGAGATGGGGTTTATTTAAGATGTGAATTTGTGAAGTTACGAATTTGCCCTTGGTTATAGCCGTTGTGATTTACTCCTCCTGGGCTGTCAATGACAGGTAAGGCCCAACCTAGGATTGTCAGCAAAAAGGCCAAAAAAAAAAATGTTAATAAAATGTTTTCATTAAACTATGATTTATTGGTTTTTTTGATTTGTCTATACTGTATTTGCTAAGAGAGATGGGTGTCCTCGTGTCATTCGCAAAAATTGCTAAAAAGTAGTGCCACCTTAGCAAAAGCCACAACGGCATCAGAAACACTTTGGCATCACATTTTGGCCGGTATACTTTGGCACCAGAAATCCGGAGCCGTTGGCCAATTTTTTAATTGTTTTCTATTTTTTCTCTTACATAAAATAAAAAAATACTCAATATAACTAAATTAAATTCATTAAAATAAAAAAACATAGTACGTAAACAAGAAATAACAATTACAAACTAGTGATTATTCCATAAATACTCCACAAGGTCATGTCGAAGATCGTTGTGCACTTTTCGATCTCGAAGTTCTTTCGTCTTCCTAACATATAAATCGCATCTTTCGATCCAGGAAGTGTGTGTGAAGTATGAAATAATAAGGGGGGTATTTATAGGATTTTTAAGGGGTAAAAATAGAATTTTTTAGGTATTTTTTCAAAAAATACGCTCCTCCAACGATTACTTTTCAAAAAAAATTTAAAAAATACAACGGCGTGGGCTGGTTAGGATGGCGCGAGACTCAACGGCGTCAGGGCCGATACCGTGCGCCATTGGCCTGGCCTGGTGGAGCGCGCGAGACTAATTTTGCAACCGACCAATAATCTCAGGTACTATTTGTCCGTCGTTGCTAATCGTGCAACGACCGAAAACCTCAGAGACTATTTCCGTAAGTTTGTTAAAAATATAAAATAAACTTTAAACATTTTTTATAAAATCGTAGGCATGTCAGAAGCATTGCAATATTGGGCTGGTTTTGTTCGTAATTCGACGATCTTTTCAGTGACATTTTTTTCGAATGGATTGATAGATTTGCGTTTCATATTTGATAAATAAAGTTTGTTATATGAAAATGTCGTAAATAGGTAAAAGTTTAAAGTCGGTTTTGTAACTTTTCGTATATTTTAAGGATGCGTTTTGATTTTTTTTTCTTTTACATCGCGTATCGTGAAGTTGTGATTTTTTTATTTGCCTAGCACCTATTTAATAAAAGTTAATAATTTCACAACAACAAAAAAATGTAAAAAAAAAAAATAATAATTACAAATTTATCAAAAATGAAACCAAAACACTTATCATATGTCTATAAGCTTAAGTGCTTAACACACACCAAGATTTACCGTTATCGCTATCTACGTTTGCCTGCCAACAATAACATTGGCATAACTCACAAACCAAACAAAAGTCATTATACCGATAAATTAATAGTAATTATAAAGTTATTTTACACACGAAACAATCGTAAATGTTTAGCTTTTTATAGATATTCATCACCATGAATTTTTTAGCAGCACCATCGATAATCTATTGTCACGAAAAATGTATAACTGAAAAACATTTGCTCGCGAGAATATTTAATTACACGGGGAGCAAGTGTGGAAACATACGGATACCCCGATGGTTAAGTTTGAATGAACGTAAACATTGTCTCGTAGTTCGAGTGAAATGCACGGCTGGTGAATGTTACCCAGTTATCAACGCTTTGTGTAACCAATCGTTTTATTCACGAGCTTTGGAAAATTGTTGCTACGTCAACTTAACCTACACTCAAAACAGTTAAAACTACTAAATTTGATCCAAAAATATTGCAAATGTCATCCTGCATGTGTAAAATCCTTATGAGAATAATATACTATTGAGATAATGGTAAAAAAAAAGTTATTGCTATTTTTTTTATGTACTCATCTTTTAAAAAAATTGTTTGGTTTTTTCTTTTTTTGAACGGCGGATTTTATTGAAATAAAAAGACCAGCAAGAAGTTAGAAATTACAAAACAAGATGCGGGTTTTTAAGTCAATCTACCCAACTAAAAGACTTTTTACATCTATGATTACACAAAATGAAAGATTGTGTGATTACCTCCTCAAATATAAGCGCCTTCGAAGGACAAGTCGAACAAAAAATGCTTTTGTTACGGAAATTCCAAATGTACAACCACAAGACATAACAAACGCCTTCGAACAACTCTTTATGTTTAGAATGAAAACGGATACTCAATAACCATTCTAACCATTCATCATAAGAGAAAACCATCAAGACATCAATCTCCCACCAAAGCAAAACCTTGCGAAATATCTCTCTAGATATAGGGCAAGTAAAGAAAATATGGCAAGATGATTCCCGAACCAAACGTTCTTAATGGATCCCAAAAGAGAACCTCGAATTTTCTCAGCCAACCCCAGAGGCATTCTTTTATAGTTTCCAGGCATACAATCGAGGAAATAAAACACCAAGATGAGAATCGCCAATCCATTTATCTTCCCAAAACTTGATACGAGTACCCAACACGGATTTTGCAAAAGGATAACAGGTCCACACCTTGAAGTTTCAAAACATTAACTTCTTTAATAATCGTATTCCAGATTGAAGACTGCAAGAAAGAAGGTTCTGGATGTTCTTTACCAATGTTAAAAGCAGAAATGAAACGAAACCAAAGAGTATTTTCTTGAGAATGTTATCTCTCACACCCATTTGAAAAGAGCGCCCTATTCAACGCGAAAAAACTAAAGACTCCTAGCCCACCATACTTTTTCGATGCTAGAACCTTGGCCCATTGCAACCCAAAGCACATCTTTCGATCAACCACCGTTTAAACCGTTAAAAATATTTCCGACGTAAACGATTCCATCTCATTCAACACTGTTTTTCGGAACTTTATATAACGACATACTATATATATGGAGTCGAGCCCATTCCGACTTAAGAAGAGTAATTATATAACGACATACTATACTATATAAATTAATAGTAATTATAAAGTTATTTTACACACGAAACAATTATAAATGTTTAGCTTTTTATAGATATTCATCACCATGAATTTTTTAGCAGCACCATCGATACGAACCTATCCCATACTAGGCTCGTATCGGTTTATAAGTCCAAGTGTAGAACTCACTCAAAAAGCTAGCTTGTAAAGGAGGGGACACCTAGACATTACAAATCACCAACCAATCTCATACTTGGCCGATGTGGGATCATAACAACACCTCACTCTTTGAAGAACCAACGTCCTCGTTGGTCACGGCTATGTTGGTCACGGTTGGCACCCCTCTTTGGGTCCAAGCCACCACTCCATAGGCCACCACTCCGAGCTCGTTGGTCACGGTTGGCACCCTTCTTTTTTTGGGTAGGGGGTTGAATCTACGAGACATATATTTTTTAGTTGTTGTTTAGTTAGACAAATTGCGCGCAAAATTTGTTCTTGGTGGGATATCGAATATTCGGACGTTAACTCCTTCACTGAATGGATCAACTGGATGGCCTCTTTACGTCTTCAGTCTAAAGTTAAGATGATGATCCAAGGTGTCTTTTTTGTGGTTTGGTGGCTTGTGTGGTCTTATCGAAACAAACTTCTATTCGAGGAGAAGAAACCTTCAAAGGCGATTATTTTTGATGATGTTGTTTCCATATCTTTTTATTGGTGTAAGTCTAGATGTAATGCATCGTTCAGTTGGGATGATTGGCTTAAAAACCCTTCTTTGATTTCTCTGTAATTCTAGCTCCTTGCTAGTTTCTTAATAAAATCCGCTGTTCAAAAAAAAAAATCTATTGTCACGAAAAATGTATAATTGAAAAACATTTGCTCGCGAGAATATTTAATCACACGGGGAGCAAGTGTGGAAACGTACGGATACCCCGATGGTTAAGTTTGAATGAACGTAAACATTGTCTTGTAGTTCGAGTGAAATGCACGGCTGGTGAATGTTACCCAGTTATCAACGCTTTGTGTAACCAATCGTTTTATTCACGAGCTTTGGAAAATTGTTGCTACGTCAACTTAACCCAAATAATCTATATACATACACTCAAAACAGTTAAAACTACTAAATTTGATCAAAAAATATTGCAAATGTCATCCTGCATGTGTAAAATCCTTATGAGAATAATATACTATTGAGATAATGGTAAAAAAAAAGTTATTGCTATTTTTTTATGTACTCATCTTTTAAAAAAATTGTTTGGTTTGAAAGTATGAAAACGAAATAATGACTTTTATTCTTAATACAATTATTTAATTAGTAAGTTTTACATTTGAGAATAGTTATCTAACCTTTAAAACTAGCTAGTTTCTAAATCCGCCAAAAGTGATGCCACAACCACAACCATACTCATACCCTCTACAAACCAAACACTCTAAATTTCCTATTCAATACACAAACTCATTGTGCGTGTCACGATTTACTTAGCATAATTGTCACACTATGACACGTTTGTTAGAAAGATTTTTAGAGATTAGAAATAAAGTGAAGAATAGAATTCAGAAAAATGAAACTGAATGAGAAATTTATTGAATTATACTGTTTGGTAACGCAAGATAATTGAAATAAAAAAATAATCACGAAATATTTTTCTTCCTTTGAAAAACATACAATTAAAAAGCCAATTATACTAGGATCATTTCACTGTCATTTTTTTTCAAAATGTTTTGAGCACCTGATGTTGCACACGTCATTTGTTTGCATAAAATTTTCTTAACAAAGTACATTCTTTAATAAAATTTTAGTGTCAAGCGATTACGAAGAAAAATATAAAAATTACAGAAAAGAAAAAGGAAACTCTTGAAAATGCCTTGAGGCGCAGTGGGTTCAAACCTCGTGAATTTGTCGGTCAAAAAGTCGGCAACCATCGTTACCCAAAAAAAAGAACTCATTTCTTCAAATTCTCTATAAAAATGATAGAAATGAGAGTAACCAAAACTATACTACAATTTCTCTTCATTTCTCAACCAAATTCTCTTCAATTCTTTACTTTTATTTCTCTTTACCAAAAAGAAAATTTAATCCAATTTTATTTCTTTTATTTTTTTCTCGTTTTGCCAAACACACCATTAGCCTCTCATATAAAAAGAATTTAGTAGTTCTTTTACTCCTTTTTCATCTTCAACCTCTTTTTTATTCATAATTGCATACAAAAATAAAAAATGCCAAGTATCATTATCTCTATATTATTATTGCAAATACAAAGTCTTTGTCTAAACTGGTCAATTATTGTTGTTGTGGTTTGGTGTCTTGCAATTGTAGATAGGTTCAAATATGTGTATCCAATATTGCACTATTTATCCTCAACTAATAAGTAATACATCCAATTTTTAAGCCCCATCTATCCTATCCTGTAGGAAGTGGCTTATTCGTGTCAACCAAATTTGTTGTGAAATCACAAATTGTCTTGCAATGCACTAAATCATGTTTCTACACATAACTTTTAAACTAAGAATAAAAAGGTACGATATCATTTGATGGTTTGTTAAGTCGCTTTTTTCGATATAACTTAAAAGTTTTGGCACGTATTTGGCCGTTTATTAGATAGACATGCGTTGAATCGACAAGAGAACAACCATTTTCATTTGTTAATACTGTGTTAGTCAAAGATTAAATTGAAACTCATTCACGTTGATGAACTATGACACGGGTCCACTTGTATATGATACAAACTATAGTTATCAATTGTATTAAGATAATTGGAGCTATTAGTGAAGCCAAAAGTGATGGATGGTGGTACATGGTTTGAAAGGGAGATACTTTGTTTTTGTTACTAGTTTGTCTTTGTTAAATGGATTAAGGATTCTTACATGTTTAAAATGAACATGATAAGTAATTTTGAAATCATTGTGAGTGAAGCCTTGATTTTAGATAGAAATAAAGGTTTTATAATGAGTGTTCACTTTTTTTTCTTCCACAATAAACTCAACATGACTAATGATGTTGAAACTGAACATTTCACGATCCTAATCGCTATTAAATATTAACAATATTATATATCTATTACCGATTATAGTTTAGCCCATTTAGTATGTTTATTATTAGTAGAATTGGTAAAACTCTATAAACATATTATTATCATTAAATCATAATATATAGAATACATTGCTTGGAAAATAAGATAACTAGATAAGCTTAACCCATAACAATAATAAACATACTAAATGGGCTAAACTATAATTACAAATAATTTATACATCTATTTCTGCCTACTTATGTTCAACACTTTAAACACATGTAATTGTTAGAGCATCCACAATGGATCAAGCAACCAAAAGCTTTTCGCCATTTCAAAAAGTGTTTTGAGAGAGTTTTTTGCATTGTGCTAAAAGCTTTTTACAAAGCTTTTCACAAAGACTTGTTAAACTACAAGTCATTTCTAAAAGCTTTAATGAATAAGTATGCTAACATTAAATGCCATAAATGCTTCAAGTCATTGAAGACTTGGAGCATTGTGGATGCTCTTAGTTCAAGTAATACCTAACATAAAAATTGCAAGTGGCAAGTTTTAAACATGTTAAAGAAAAAAGTATATTACATATATTATATACAAGTTGTGCGTATTTTTATAAAATTTTTAATCTATACAAAAAAATGTGTACTTTGCACATGTTTTATCAGACTACTAGTAATGATGACCGCAGTTCGCAAATGACACGGTCGCCCCTGCTATCTCAAGGCTCACTCAACTTTTTCTCTTTTATACCAAATGCACGACCAAATGTCTGTAATAAGGCGATTGTGGATACCACAAAAACATACCTCACAAAAATCAATTAAATATTCACCCACACACAAACCATTTGGTCGCATGCCGACCAAGCCAAGCATTTTCCAAAAGGGGCACATTCCATGGTTAGCTCGTAGGGGTGGGGGGACGCGACCTACCACTCGACCAACTGAATGAAAATCAACCACTCCGGGTAGTCTTAGGTACATCCAAATATTACTTATTTGATGTAAAAGAGTATCTACAATGCATCAAGTTTTTAAAAACTTGATGCATTTAATGCAAAGCACGTTTAATGACTAAAGCTTTTAAAAAAGACTTGGGGTTTACTAAGTCTTTGTATAAATCTCTTCAATACAACTTTTGATGCAATGCAAAAAACAATATAAAAAGGCTTTTCAGAATAGTAAAAAGTATTAACAACTTTATTCATTGTGAATGCTCTAAGCTTGTTATGTTGTATAGTGGAACATTGTTAGCCTTAAAATATGGTGACAAACACGGAATTACATTAGTTCATTTATAGAGTGACACGTATGGACTAATACTGTCGGGTTAGTTTAGCTTGTAAAGCCCAGGACTATAAATACCCCCTCCATACTTCCATGGAGGGGTGAAGCTTACTTTTGTAAGGTGAAAGTGTGTGTGTGTTTTCTCTCAAGCACACACCTCTTCCCATCTTTCATCTTTGCTCTCTAATAAACATGGCTAATTATTTGTTTCATTTTATCCAACCTCCTGATCCAGTTTGTTGCTGTTTATACATGTCATTTAATTTGAACAATTGGCATCAGAGCTAACCAGGTGGTGTTTTGTATCATGTGTTTTTTGTCTCGTGTTCACTGTTCAGATCAGATCTGCTGGTCTGAGAAAAATCCAGGAAAGTGTTTTGGTTGTTGATATATGCTTCTGTCCACAACTGTTTTTTATCTGGTTTATTTCTGGCTTATAACAGATTATGTAAGCTTATTTTCATGGGCTTATATTATAAAAAAAACCACAAAACAGTTGTGTATGTTATATGTTTTTGGTTTCATTATTGGTATATAACTGTTGTGTTCGTGCTTAAAAGACACAGAAAAATAAGCTTAGTTTTTTTGGGGTTTCTTCATGGCGGTTTGGACAAAAATCAGATCCGGTTTTTAAGGAAAAGTACGAAAGTGACAGTTGATGGCGGTTTGACCAAGTCAACGGCGGGTTAACAGGTGGCGGGTTACCCACGGCGGGTTGCCCACGGCGGGTTGGTTAGCACAGGTTTTGAAGACAATTTTTTAATGGTCATGTCTAACCAAACCGTCGCCCAAATTTATACTTGGTGGCGGTTTGCTCACTTTTGGGTCACGGCGGTTTGCCAAAAGTAACATCGGGTTGGTCAAAGGTTGGTGGCGGGTTGGCATATGCACCATGGCGGGTTGGTCAAAGGTTGGTGGCGGGTTGTTGCAAACAGATACAAACCGAGTCAACTCGGTCATTACCGAGTTGACCCGGACAACTCAGATGAGTCACGAAACCATGAACAAAAATGAAAAAAAAAGAAGACTCGTTACATATCAACACATAAACCACAACATTCTACAACAAACAACCTCAACCATAACCAATAACAACATCAATAACAGCCTCACCGACTTCATCAAAAGCCAACAACATTTTTCAACAATCAAATCCAACTCCACAAATACAATACCTATCTCTATTACCTCCATCTTTCAAGACTCGAAACGAAATATAAATATAAGATCTCAGTTTCAATTTTTTTTTGTGTCTTACAATTATGACAAGACCCTCAATAGATCAAGATCACAAAAGTGAAACTCATCATCGATCTTTTTTTAGCACAACTCTTTCCATATTCGAAAGTAAAGAATGATTTATAACAACTTTGTTATAATCGATTCTTTGTTTCGTTGACACAAATACGAAATTACAACCTACCCGAGACCTATTAGGCCTTAAAGACGAATCCACCATTCGGATGCAAAATCTTCTATTTGATATTCGAGATCAATGCAGCCACATTTCAAAGTGATTCGATGTTAATAATATGGGATGATTATGCTTGGGTTGTGTTTCGTGTTGAATGAAAAAAAAGGAAGAGAGAGATGGAGATATTAGGAGACATAAAGGGGCGGTTGGATTTGTGTATGAATAAAATTAGGGTTAAGGTTATGATATGAATGAGTAATTAGGGATTTGTGTAAAAGTTATATATCCCTAAGTTGTTGGATCTGTCTTTCTAATTATAAGTTGGTTGAATGGGCCGAGTTTTCACAAATGGTGTGGGCCGAGAATTATGCTTGGATACAAACTTCAAAGGTGGATCTCGCTATAATGTTGGACCAGATATAGCCATAAACTGATGGGCCGAATATTAAAGTTTAGTGTGATGGGCTGAATTATTTTTTAATTGGGCTGGTGTTAAAATTGACAGTAAGTCCGGTTAATGGAGTATGCCAGGTACAAAAAAAAATGCAAACTCATGACAAGTTTTAGACAAGACGAATGTTTAAACCGTTGACGACAATTCCAAAATAACCATTGTTCTAGTTAAAACGACATTTTTGGAACAACTACCCATCAAACATGATACATACCGCTAAAAAGATCCTGAAAGATACATACATGACAAAACGACTAGAGATACGGATTACGATGACAATGATTACAAGTTGATTTGGTATCCATTCTTTGAGCTTGAAGTTAGATTCACAAAGGCGTACTACCTTATTTTTCATCATGCGGGACTTTCTTCTAATTTCATCGATTGGTGACTTGCTTGAAACGTATACAGTATGATTAAGACTTGGATATCTAGTTTCCAAAGTACAAGGGGTGTTTTGAGGAAGAACCTGGAATACTATCACATAAAGGAGTTACATTATATGCTCAGTGTCACACCAGATGTCGTTGGTGGATAATTTTCAAGAGGTGTTGTACTTCTTAAACTTTTGATGGAGTAAAAAAGGTACGTAGAGATTCTCTTCTGCACCTTTCTTTCAAATCAACAAATAGTGGCAAGCTTAAGTAACAAATTTGGTAGGATTTTAACTTTAGTTTCAGTTTGGTATAACGGGTTTACTTTCACCATATGATCACAACAATCAGAGCCGAAAAGAATTACGAAGGGATTTTGGTAATTATGCCGCGAGAGTTAAATGTTGAATGTAATCAGCACTTTCCCACGGATATATTTTTGGCCAATCCCCTAAGGACAACGAAACTTCAACAGTCCAAGTCAAATCTTCATAAGTTCTCAATGACATTCATAATCACAATGACCTGATTATAACCAAGTGTTCTTGATTCTTGCTTTCATCACCTCAACGGTATGTGAAGTCAATAGGGTAATGAATCTTTTGTATATCAAGATTTGTGCTTAAGACAAGAAATTCTTCGAGTATATGGACGTACCGACAATGATGCTTTCCGAAGAGTTCCGCAACCATCATGGTAAAAATGTGTACATCAATCATGGGACTTAATTGACTTCGATGTTACTAATATCAACATCCAGGGGAAGTTTGTTAAGCCCAAAAAAAAATGTTTAGTATGGATGTGAAGTAATAAGCATAACATGAGAGAACAGTTGCTGATTTCTCGCATGCACACCCGAACGAATATTCACGCAAGCCCTAATGACAAGAAGCAGTGTATACGTTAGTGGGTTTGACTCTATAAAATTCCGCTGTGCACATTAAATGACAGTTAGAAATTGTTCAAGCAACAGTCAAAGTTTTTAGAATCTGCCTTAAGAGATAGATGTTGGTTTTGGGGGAAGCAGATTCATAAACTTTCCGACAAAAAGGATCCTATGAAGAAAAGCTTTTCAAAGACCAAGTTGAAATCATGTGGGGGAAGTTAATAACTCATGCATACTACAATGGTTCCAGAACAAGTAAAGACAATGAAGATCCAAGCTGGAATACAAGTTTCAAGACCAAGAGAACTCACAAGACAACTTCAGCTTTGGAAGCGCTTTGGAAGACTTTATTTAATTGTATTTGTACTTGTTAGGAACATTGTAAGTAATTCCGTATATGTCCACATATTGGGGGAAGATTGTTAGCCTTAAAATATGGTGACAAACACGGAATTACATTAGTTCATTTATAGAGTGACACGTAGGGACTAATAATGACTAGTTACAATAGTTGTGTGTCACTAGGACTATAAATACCCCCTCCATACTTCCATGGAGGGGTGAAGCTCACTTTTGTAAGGTGAAAGTGTGTGTGTTTTCTCTAAAGAACACACATCTTCCCATCTTTCATCTTTTCTCTCTAATAAACATGGCTGATTATTTGTTTCATTTTATCCAACCTCCTGATCCAGTTTGTTGCTATTTATACATGTCATTTTACATTGACACATCTATTAATGGGGTGATACTATCGGTACCTCTCTTACCCCTCCCACCCCCATGTTATTTGCTTTATTTATAGGGATAGACAGTTTTTCATGATTATTTTGTCATACCCCATAAATTTCCAGGTCGTTATCTTTGACTTTTCGTGCAGTAGTTTGACTTTATTTAATTAAGTGTTGATTTGACCGTTAACCGAGAGGTCTCCGGCGTTAATCTGAGAATCGTTACCGGACGCGTTTCGGCATGCTATATAATGTAGTCTTTCGGCAAATGCCGCGTTTTTACCTTTTGTAATTAAGTACGCCGCACTTTTCACCATCAGCAAAGTACGCCACTTTTTATAAAGTGCGCCGCACTTCAACCCATCATTAATGATTTTGGAACCGACATAGGGGAAGTGCGCCGCACTTTTCCCTTGACCAGCCTATAAATAGAGGGTGATTTCACCATTTCTCACACACACTTCCACAACAATTCTCTCTTCCTCCCCATGATTTCTGGGCATCCCTAAAGCCTATAAATTAATCCCATAACACATAATCATCTACAATCATCACAGCAAGTAGAATCAAAGTTAGAAGAAGTTCTTGGAGAATTTGGTTGAAATTGCTTGTAGTCATCAACATTTCTAGATTTTAATCCATCCAAGGAAGTAGTAGCGAAGTTTAATTCGAAGCTATAAACTATTGTGACATAATTGTTCATAGTTTCCGGGTTTACTTTGAATATAATATAGTTTACGTTGAGAAAACTTGTGAAATCATCAACATTTGTTCTTGAAGTTGGTATGAATCTTGTTTCTCTTTTGAATATGATCTTTACTGAATTCATGATAAATGTTATGTGTTTAGTTACTATGAGGATGGAGTAGTCATTCTATGTTTGTTTAGGCATTATGTGATCTTGGATATGGAGTGTTTGGATACTTGTTTATTGAATTGGTAAAACATATTTGATATAAGAATATAGGCCGAAAGGGTTCTTTTATATATGTGTTCTATCATTTCACAATTCATTTTGTTTATAACAAAGTCTAAAGGTCGAAAGGATTCATTGTTGTTAATCAATATAATCACTAGTTACACTTAAAAGCCGAAAGGATTTGTGACTCGTGATATCTTTATTCTCTAAACTTGTAAACACTATCCTAAACACTTCTATATCTTAGTGATCATTGCCTAAACAAACATGCTTTAATCATTTGCTTGAATCATCTCTTAATCGCTTTCTTTATAATATTCGATATATGCACGTTTTGGTTAATTGATAAATGACAATCATTTTAGCCTTAGCACCTTAATTACAAACTGTGAAAACTTCAATTCTCTTGGGGCGACCTGGACTTACCTAAGCTATATCACATACGAAAGGGTATACTTGCTCGTGTTGTGTTTTTAGTCAAAATAGGTATTTCTAGTATTATAAATTTAAAGCTTGTAAAACACACATCAATCCGCATTTTGATTTATGTACCCACTAATAATAGCTAGTAGCAGTAGTGTTAGGGATATGTAAATCCTACCTTTTGATAGCAGCGATGTAACCGACTATTATCTATGATATGAAATCTAATTATCTATTATCATTCTTCTTTTATTTTTCGCGTATTGTATTACCGATTATTTTCGTCTTGTCATAACGTGAACTTATTATAAGTTTATATCTTCGTGTGGCATCATTTAATAAATTATATCTAACGTTTATGGTGACTTTGTCTCACCCAAAACCTCATCGTGTTTTTATATCTTTGTGATGTAGAACAATGGCTACTACTACACGTTCCGGAATGACACCTGCAGCGATTGAGGAAATAATTACTCGACGTGTGGCAGAAGCCATAGAAGCTTACGATGCTAACCAAAACCAAGAACCCATGATGGAAAGTGGGGATGGACATGAGGATGATCATGGGGATAACCATGGAAATGGAGGCGGTAATGGTAATGGTAATGGAAATGGTAATGGGAATGGTATGGGAGGAGGAAATGGAGATGGGAACCCCAATATAAATGCTGGGAATTTTGTGCTTGTAGCTCGTGTGTGCACTTATCAGGAATTCTTGAAATGTCAGCCACTTAGCTTCAAGGGGACTGAAGGAGTTGTTGGATTGACTAGATGGTTTAAAAATATGGAGACTGTGTTCCACATCAGCAATTGTCCATCGAAATATCAAGTGAAGTATGCCTCATGCACTCTGCAAGACAATGCATTGACTTGGTAGAACTCTTATAAAAGGACAATTGGGACTGACGTTGTGTATGTCATGACATGGAAGGAGCTTATGAAGTTGACGATGGAAGTGTACTGTCCAAGGAATGAAATCCAAAAGATGGAGACTGAGCTATGGAATTTAACTGTGAAGAGTAATGATTTGACTGCCTATACCCGAAGATTCCAAGAGCTAACCTTGTTGTGCACTAAGATGGTCCTTGAAGAGGAGGACCGAGTGGAGAAGTTTATTGGAGGTCTTCCAGATAATATACAGGGTAATGTGATTACAGATGGACCTACAAGACTCCAAGATGCCATTCGAATTGAAACAATTTGATGGATCAGAAATTAAAAGGTTATGCTGTTAGGAATGCTGAGAACAATATGTGGTTTGAAAACAACCAAAGGGAAAACCATGTACAACAACTACCCTTTAAGAGGCAGAATGTGGCAAGAACCTACACGGTTGGAAGTAATGAGAAGAAGGGATAAGTTGGGCCTTTACCCTACTGCAACAAGTGTAGACTACACCATGAGGGGCGGTGTACTGTGAAGTGCGGTAACTGCAAGAGGGTTAGACACATGACTAGGGATTGTAAGGCTGCCATTGCCGCAACAGCTCAAAGAGCTCTAGTGGTGAATCAGAACGTCGTTACTTGTTTTGAGTGTGGGAGGCAGGGACACTATAGGAGTGATTGCCTTAAGTTGAAGAATCAAAATCGTGGAAATAAGGTTGAGACTAATGAAGCAAGAAGAAGAGCTTATGCACTAGAAGGAAAAGGAGGAGGAGAAGCTAACCCTGATTTTTAATGTTGTCACAGGTACATTTCTTCTCAATAATCGTTATGCTTCTATATTATTTGATTCGGGAGCCGATAGGAGTTTTGTGTCGACTACCTTTAGTGCTTTACTTGACGTCGTCCCATCCACTTTAGACGTTAGTTACGCTGTCGAATTAGCTGACAAAAGAGTTGCAGAAACTAATATTATACTTAGAAGTTGTACATTAGGATTATTAGGTCACCCATTCAATATTGACCTAATGCCCCATATAACTCGGTAGTTTCGACGTCATCATCGGTATGGATTGGTTGGCGAAATATCGCGCGGTGATCGTTTGTGATGATAAGATTGCACGCATTCCTTATGGAAATGAGGTTATGATAATTCAAGGTGATGAAAGTGACGGTGGAAATAAGTCAAGATCGAGCATCATATCGTGCACCAAGACTCAGACGTATATTCAAAAAGGGTGCCAAGTTTTCCTAGCACAAGTTACGGAAAAGAAGACCGAGGACAAGTCGAGAGAGAAGCGACTTGAGGACGTGCCAACTGTACGGGACTTTCTGGAAGTATTTCCTGACGATTTGCCAGGAATTCCACCGACTCGACAAGTTGAATTTCAAATCGACTTGGTCCCTGGTGTTGCACCTGTAGCACGAGCCCCGTATAGATTAGCTCCGTCTAAGATGCAAGAGTTATCCGCTCATATGCAAGAACTTTCTGACAAAGGATTTATAATACACAGTTCCTCGCCATGGGGAGCTCCGGTTTTGTTTGTAAAGAAGAAAGATGGATCTTTTCGGATGTGTATTGACTATAGTGAACTAAACAAACTTACTGTGAAGAACCGATACCCACTTTCGAGAATCAACGATCTATTACAACTGCAAGGGTCGAGTGTCTACTCTAAGATCGACGTGAGGTTTGGTTATCACCAACTTATAGTTCGGGAGGAAGACATTACAAAGGCGGCGTTTAGGACTCGCTATAGTCACTACTAATTCCAAGTTATGCCTTTTGGACTAACCAACGCACCAGCGGTATTCATGGATCTGATGAATCTGGTATACAAGCCGTATCTAGATAAGTTTGTGATAGTATTCATAGACGACATCTTGATTTACTCCAAGAATGAGAAGGAGCATGAGGAACACCTTTGTTAGATATTAGAAAAAGACTCGGTCACCCTGTGTATTTTACCGTTTATTATAGCTCATAGTTAATCGTTCAATGTATGACATTATGTAATGGGCCGGGTATTAAAACCAACGTGTAAGCCACTACCAAGGTCCTTAGGCTGGTTTTGTAAGCTACTATATAAGCCTCTTCCATGCCATGGAAGAGGTGGTTAGTCATTTTATATAAGTTACACTTTCTCTCACTAGAAAGCTTTTCTCTCTTACTTTCTCTCTCTAGATTTGGCTAATCTATCTATCTTCCATTGTGTTATGATTTCCAATATCCTACAATTGGTATTAGAGCTCATGGGATGATTAGATCGTTTGTGTGTGCGTTTGAGTGCTTGGTTTAGATCAAAATTTGAGTTTTAGAAGGTTTTAGCTCTTGTTCTTGAGTTTCATTGATTTTCACGTTTCCTGTGTTAAAATTTATGTTTTTGTAGTTTCTATAGCCTTCTAGTACTCATTTGCGCAAAAGAATCCAAGTCAAAACGTTCAAAAGGGTGATTTTTAGGTGTTTTAAGGTGTCAAAGTTCGTAGTTCATCGTAGCAGTTTGGTAAACTGTTGGTTGTTAAGCGTAGCGGTTTGGTCTACTGTTCTGGCGGTTTGTTAGGAAAGTACACTGTTCTGGCAGTTTGTCAGATCGTACACTGTGCTAGCGGTTTGTTGTTTCTGACAATGGTTTGTCTTATTAGGCAGAGGTTTGTCAGTAGCGGTTTGTCCTCTAGTGTAGCGGTTTACTAGTAGCGACTTGGTAATTGTAGCGGTTTGATCCATAGCGATTTACAGGTTTTTGAAGACTTTTTCTCATAGCGATTTGGGAAACAAACCTCTGCCAATTTCATTTCTTGGTAGCGGTTTGGTAGTTTATCTTCATAGCGGTTTACCTACTTTTCTTAGTAGCAGTTTAGAGCTGACAGCGATTTGATACCGTAGCGGTTTACAGGGTATATGCAGATAATTTCAAGCATAGGATTTGGGAATCAAACCTCTTCTAATTTCATTTACTTGGATGCGGTTTGGTGTTTCTTCTTCGATAGTTGTATTATACCATTTCTTCTATTAGCGGTTTGCAAGATTTACCTTCGTAGCTGCATACTATGGTAACGTTTTAATAGACAGATTTTTGAAGATTTTTCTCAAGGTTGTTTAGGAATCAAACCTCTACCCATTTTTCTTTGGGGTAGCGGTTTGGTGTAAATTCTTCATAGCGGTTTGATAGTAGCGGTTTGTCAGTACGTTGTGAGCTCACAATCCAACGGCTTGTACACGTGTTTAGCATTTGACTATTTTTCAAAACTTGTAATACGTAACAAACGCAACAACAAAACACTTAAACAAACATCACTTCTTTTAACATACAATCACTAATCATTGTTCGATCAACTTAAGTCATTTCACAATCAATTTAGATGGCTAAAAGCAGATTACCAAACCGCTATGTTGAACTACGAACTGTATTTTCCGATACCCGACCACCTATGCTTGATAGAACTGACTTTGCATCATGGCAACAACGTATTCGACTGTATTATCGAGGTAAAGAGAATGAGGTGAACATCCTAAAGTCGATTGATAAAGGACCATTTCAGATGGGAACATTTCAGGAAACACTTGCTGAAGGGAATGAAGGTGCCCTACATCTAGGTCTAGAACGAGCTCGAGTCCACTCTGAGCTTTCACCTGAAGATAAGGAAAGGTATAACGCTGACATTCGGGCAACAAATATCCTACTTCAAGGGTTGCCAAAAGACATCTACACTCTTATCAATCATTACACTAATGCAAAAGACATTTGGGATAATGTGAAGATGCTCCTGGAAGGTTTTGAATTAACCAAAGAAGATCGTGAATCACAACTATATGATGATTTTGAACACTTCTGTCAAAACAAAGGAGAAACCATTCACGATTACTATGTCAGGTTTACCAAGCTCATCAATGACATGCGAAACATCAAGATGACCATGCCCAGAATGCAGTTAAATTCAAAGTTTGTTAATAACATGTTGCCTGAATGGGGTAGATTCGTCACAGCAGTGAAACTAAATAGAGGATTGAGGGACTCCAACTATGATCATCTATATGCTTATCTAAAGCAACATGAGACACATGCCAATGAGAACAAAATGATGTTGGAACGATTCACTCAACCCAATGTTGATCCTCTCGCCTTAATGTCTAATGTATTACATCAGCAGTACTACTCACAATCGTCTACCACTCCACCATCCACACATGTTCAACCACACTTTGCTGACAACACCCAACTTGATTCAAGACTCTCTCCAACGGACAACTTAATTGAGAACTTAACCAATACACTTGCCCTACTCACCCGATCATACAAAACATACCTTCCTCAAACTAACAATCAACTCAAGACTTCATCAAATACAAGGAACCAAGCCACAGTTCAAGACGGCAGGGTTGTTGTTCAGAATGTTCAGGGTCATCAGAATAGAGGTCAGGGGAACAATGCAAGGGGTGCAGGTATAGCTGGTTATGGGAGAACTCAGAACAGAGTTGGGAATGCTAATCCAGGTCAAGCAAGGTAGATTAAGTGTTACAACTGCAACGGTATAGGCCACATAACAAGGAACTACACTCAGCCCAAGCGACCATAAAACTCAAAATACTTCAAAGACAAGATGTTGCTGATGCAAGCTCAGGATAATGGGGTGGCATTGGATGAAGAGCAGTTGATGTTTATTGTAGGTAGACAAGACAATGCGGTTGATGAAGATGTGGATGAGCAACCGATTCAAGATTTAACACTTAATGTGGATAATGTCTTTCAAGCTGATGATTGTGATGCTTTTGATTCTGATATTGATGAGGCTCCCACTGCACAGACTATGTTCATGGCAAATCTCTCATCAGCAGATCCTGTCTATGATGAAGCTAGTCCGTCATATGATTGGGACATTCTATCTGAGGTACCTGATCATGACAACTATCAAGATGCTATTTGTGAACATCATGAAGTACACGAGATGCATGATGATGTACAACCAAACTACGTTGTTGACTCACATGCTGATTATACCAGTAATAGTAATATGATTTCGTATGATCAGTATGTAAAGGACAATGCAGTGCCAGTTGTACAAAGTAATGTATCTTCTGTATCAAATGATGCATACATGATGATATTAAATGATATGCATGAACAATCTACCCAATATGTCTCTGTAACAACACAGAACAATGTAGTTGATAAATCATTGACTGCTGAACTTACGACATATAAGGAACAAGTTGAAGTGTATGAAAGACGAGCCAAGTTTGAATTAGCAAAAAGAGAACAAAAGATTGATGAACAATTAAGAATAGTTATCACTGACTGTAATATTAAGGAAGAAAATTTGAAAAAGGAACTTCATTCTGTAAAAATGCAACTTACCTCTACCATCAACCATAACAAGCAATGGTAGAAATAGTTACGTATTTGAAAAAGGATTTTAAACAGAAAGAAAACAAATACCTTGAGGAAAGCTTTAAAAGAAAAGGTCGAGGATAAATTATACAAACAAGACCAGTCTCTTTAAACAGTTCACATGCTGTGTAAACTAAAGCCTTATTATGATGAACATAAAAAGGTATCTATTGGCTACAAGAACCCCTTATGTCTCACCCGTGTAAAGCAAGTTCAGCCTGCTCTATATAATGGTCATGAAATTATCAAAACCAATCATGTCTCGGCCATAGTGCACAACTCAGAGGATACCCTAGAGATAGCTGAAATCACTATGAAGAAAATGAATGAAAAAATGAAAGACCCAAAGTGTGTGAAAAAGAAGGTTAAGATTGCACCACATGATTACTCGAAAGAGAATTATTTAGCGACTTTCACACTGTAACACCCCCAAATTGGGTCGCAGCGGAATAAGGGTTCGGGGCGTGTTACTTCTCAGATCAATAACACAAGATATATATAGAACGACCAAAAAGTCGTTTTAAAACTGATACATTGGATTTAACAAATATTTGATACAAATAGCCTGAAGCTTTAACTTGTTCCTTATTATTATTACAAAGATACTGGTTCACAACACATGAGTTTCCCAAAACATAATACAACCATATCTTTAGCATGACATCCCAAAACAAAATCACCAATGTATCCTTGGCACCTTATGCTTACTGATCTCCTGCTTTTAAACGTAAACAATAATGTTGGGGAATTTATAGGTATGATAAATCATACTATGGCAGAAAACGCAAGACTTTCCCGTGATAATGCAACACATGCAGACATCTCAAACCCGTTACATTTACCTTAGATCTATGATACTGAAGCTCAACAATCTTTCTCGTAATTATTATTATATATTTCAATTTTCCTATTAGATGTTTAACCCGAACATCCCCAAATACGAACATTCTATTGTTCGTTACCGGTGATAGCTAGTACCCTAACGGGATGGTCTAATCCCTAATAGATCTATTCTTAACATTCGCGCTACAGAATGTATTCACAACTACATCTAGCAATTGACAGTATGTTAATGGGCTCAACTTGGGTTATCGTTACTTAGGGCGCAAAACACACTTGCGT
Source organism: Tanacetum coccineum (assembly GCA_026074375.1). Lineage (NCBI taxonomy): Eukaryota > Viridiplantae > Streptophyta > Magnoliopsida > Asterales > Asteraceae > Tanacetum > Tanacetum coccineum. Next base: position 29,987 of record BQNB010000771.1, read on the forward strand.
CCAATTTATAAAACAAAGCATGTTTCCACCCCATAGTTATAAATCATTGAAATCGTAAAAATGTGGGGCTATGAACTCACCTTGAGTTCTGATAATCCAAATATCACAGATAACGCGTCACGCAAATCGTCAGATGCAACCTATTTAATTTAAGGTCGTATAAGTACCATGTACCTCGATTAACTAACATCATATACAGGTCTATGTTAGTTACATCATACTATCGTTTGGGCTATCATAATTAAGAGGTCATGTAGTGAACGTATGAGGAGCTAGGACACTTTAAATCGTAAATCCAGCAACTCGTCGATACGCCACCCCGAAGAGGCCTCATTATGAAACTCCCTAGTAATATAGCACTTTGCTTAACTAATACCACATATAGGTCTATATAGTTCAATCACCATCTAATTGTTTTGGTAAAATTGTGTTTAATAAGTTAAAACGTTTATAATTACCGTTGTAGTAAAACTGGCGTAACTTTCGCGTTTTAAGCCCGATTTTGACGTTTCTTATGCCCACGCTTTCGTATTAGGACGAGTTATCATAATTTGACATTTTCATATTTTTGATCCTCTGATGAACAGTACTTTTACTGTTCATACCAGTTATAAATTCATTTTTATAGTTTTAGTTATCGTAAAACCCGTAAACGTCGTATTTTATTCGTTATAGCTCCGTTTTTAGCGATTCTTTCGAGCACGTTCTCGTTATTGAAAATTCTATCAATTTATAAGGTTTACAAAAATAAAAGTTTCTGTCATGAATAGTGTTTTTACTGTTCATAGTTTATAAAGTTATTTTTATAAACTTTTAATTACCGAAAACCCGCGAAATTCATAACTCCTTCATTATAAATTGAAAAATTATGATTCTTATCATTTTAGAATCCTAAAAATGTGTTTTATTCGTTAAAAATAACCAACTTGCTGTTTTATAAGATTTTTATAAAAGTTATTTTATAAACCCGATTAATTAACGTATAACTCGTAATTAGCGTAACTTTTTCGTTATTTATCCGTTTGACAAGTTTCTTACCTTTTCGGAATCGTTACGAGATGTAGAATATTTATAAAACATAATATCCACTGTTTGGAATTCGATTCCAAACAGCCCCTTAATATCTATATATTTACTTATTTATTAAACTTGTTTTATATACTTTTTAACTAAGTAATTTCCACAAGTTTTTCCCACACTCTTAATATACTATATCATATATATTATATAGTTCATAAGTCCAAAATTTGTCCATTTGTCCAAGTCATTAAGTCCATAACAACATTTATAAACCATAATTTATTAAAGAAACCTTAAGTTAACAAGTTTACATATGAACTTTTTACACCTTAACCAAGTGTGTACAATAGTTTTACTTCCATTATAACTTCATATTACCATCCATACAACATGTGTATAAGTTCATAAAACTATATTTACAAGAAAAATCCAAGTTTACAAGTTTAACATGTCCTAATGGTGATTTCACTATATAAACATCACATATACATATAATCATATAAATGAAAAGTTAAAGACTTTAGATAACCTTAATGGGATGATGTATGATGATAAAAAATAAGTGCTAAACCCTTGTTTAGACTTTTAAACCCAAGCTTGCACAATATGAAACCATAATTCTTCCAAATAAACCCTAATCTTCCTTTTTCTTTGATTAATTTCCTTAATCAACCAACCAAGCTTCCAAACCTTTTTGTATGACCTTAGATATCATTATAGGATGTGTGTAAATGTTTTAATTGAATTTTATATGGATAGTTTAGAGAAAGTGGGGTGAGCCGTGGGTTTTAAGACAAAAAGAGAGAAATGGTATGAGTTTTTCTTTAAAGAAATTGTTGATACAAAAGTTGGATGTACCTAGATCAGGCCTGAATTAGGTATAATTCGGGTTGCTTGGCTCCGGCTCTTGCACCAAGTGAATCATGATGTATGAGACCTGCGCACTAAGAGAGAAAGCACTGTTAGGCTTACCGTGGGATTGTCTCCCATGATTAGACTCTGGCGTGAGAGTAAGTAATCGGTTTATGGTTATAATCGGTGATTATTGGTGTGGAGAGTGTTTAGGGTTCATATAACCTGTGAATGGAAGACGAGGGTCTCCTTATATAGGGGTAAAACCCTAAGACCTTTCGTGTCCATAATTAATATAACCGATATACATTAATTACCTCATAAGTAACGGTCATATTAATTATGGGATAAGTAACAGTCATATTAATTATCTCATTAAATGGTCATAAGTAGAGTCAAAGTATGACTCCTTGGTTAACGACAGCGCATGCTGGCGCTATGTTCTAGCGACCCGCGGCCCAGTAGCGATAGTAAATGGATTGGCCCATATTCGTAGAAATGGGTCGGGACATACTATGGGTCAACATGTCCCCCAGTCTAGTATGATATGGTTCTTGACCATGTTATGCTAGACTTATGTTATACGTCTTCAGCAAGTAAGCTCATAATCGTATAAATAGATCGGGCCATACTATACGGTTACATGTCCCCCAGTCTAGTATGTTGACTGCGTGCAGCACTTGTCGTGCGCGGGGAATATTTCTAGACTCAAGTTCTTTAGACCGTGCTAATTGTGCATACAATGGGCCGTACCCATATACATATGTTTGGTGATGGAGCTCATATGCTTGGTTTCCCGTGTCAGAACGGTAAGGACCCCGTAAGAAGAACAATTTTTCTATAGTCGGGGTAACACTAGCATTGGCCAGGTACCATTCTTGTTCATCTCTTAAGAGAGGATGATAAGAATTCATAAGAGTGGAGATGATCTCCATATATTGCCTGATATTTCATCCCGTCTGCCGGACGTGTTGTCCGTCTGCGTGGAACGCGTCCGATCTGTCATAAAAGGGTGACCGTTTTCGTCCGTTTTTAAAGAGTACGAATGTTCTCAGTCCGTCTTTAAGAGTGCGTACGTTTCCGTCCGTCTGCGCGGACTTTTAATCCGTCTTGCGCTGACTAGTTGTTTCGACCTTGCGCGGATATGTTCATTCCGTACTGAGACGATATGCCATCCTTCGTGCGCGGATAAGTTACCCGTCATAGTATTTATGCAATACAAGATATATCGTGGGTGTGCGCTGTGTATGGGTTGACATTACAAATACATCGCGTACCGCAATACCATATCTAAAGTCAATGTTTTTAACTCCGAAGTTGGTTAAACAATGCATGGGGTGCGTTTACACGCGCCTGTCTGAGACGCGCTAACTTACGTCCGAACGGTCTTGAGAGAAAGGTGTTTAACAAGGATACGATGATCATGTAGATGGTTTGCAACCTCATACTCAAACGAGCTAATTCGTAGGTTCACTCACTCCTTTTCTCCTCGTGGGAGTTATAGTGCATGCACGCCACGTAGCAAGAATTACCACGTATTAAATTGAGTATGTGTTTACCAGCGTAGGTAAAGTATATAAGTTAATGTAAACTTTATCATATTAAAAACACATAAATTATATGAAGATATGAACTGGGCCCGAGCTAGCGTAGGCTACCCGGCGATATGTTTATTAATACTTGCAAGTTTTTTATTTAAAGAAAGGAACATTCCAAAACATAAAAAAATACATAACATTTAATGGGCGCTTTATAATAGACGGGAGTCCATGCTAGGCCGTGCCTTTTAAAGGTGGCACCGCTTGAGGTTGTCGATGTTCCCTGTGCGGGTCGTTCCCGCGCGTCTTGATGCGGATATATAATCCGTCAATCCGTCTTTTGGAGAGGACCTAAAATATTATAAGATAGCCGACAAGATATTTCGAACAGTACCGACAGTATAAATAAGATAACGCGACGAGATGAGCGCGACATAATAGGCTAAAAATCTTTTTATTACAAGAAACAATATTGGTGAACAACTTGTTTATCCCAATTAAAAAAAAAATATGTAATCTTTATGTCATGGAAAAAATAGTGGTAATATCTTTTTACCATATAAAAGATATAAAATCTCTTTTATATCCGGAGATATTTGGAGAATCGCATGAAGTTTATGTTTTGGTAAAACAATGTTACACCTTATAAATTGCAGTATGTAAAAGACAAAATGTTTTAGTTTTGATTTGTTGGGCGCGACATAATTTGTTGGGCGCGACATAATTTGTTGGGCGTACCAAAAATATATAAATAAGATGGGCGCGACATAATTTTTTGGGCGCAACATAATTTGTTGGTAATATATTAACACATTACACAGATGGCGTATTGTGAATTCGGATAATATATATCCGAATATTGTTGATTTGGTAAATCAGTTTTTCTTTTAAAGACGCATGACAAAATGCGTTAACCGAAAAGCAAAAATAATAAGAAAGGTTTTAGAGTTACCGACTTTTGGTTGATTTTTGCTTTTTGATAATATGAGAGCACGAAACATAGTTTATTCATGTCCCACGGATGGCGCCAATCTGTTGATACAAAAGTTGGATGTACCTAGATCAGGCCCGAATTAGGTATAATTCGGGTTGCTTGGCTCCGGCTCTTGCACCAAGTGAATCTTGATTGTGAGACCTGCGCACTAAGAGAGAAAGCACCGTTAGGCTTACCGTGGGATTGTCTCCCACGATTAGACTCCGGCGTGAGAGTAAGTAATCGGTTTATGGTTATAATCGGTGATTATTGGTATGGAGAGTGTTTAGGGTTCTTAGAGCGTAGAACATACCTGTGAATGGAAGACGAGGGTCTCCTTATATAGGGGTAAAACCCTAAGACCTTTCGTGTCCATAATTAATATAACCGATATACATTAATTACCTCATAAGTAACGGTCATATTAATTATGGGATAAGTAACAGTCATATTAATTATCTCATTAAATGGTCATAAGTAGAGTCAAAGTATGACTCCTTGGTCAACGACAGCGCATGCTGGCGCTATGTTCTAGCGACCCGCGGCCCAGACGTGGTCCGTGACCACGACCCGCTGGCCCAGTAGCGATAGTAAATGGATTGGCCCATATTCGTAGAAATGGGTCGGGACATACTATGGGTCAACATGTCCCCCAGTCTAGTATGATATGGTTCTTGACCATGTTATGCTAGACTTATGTTATACGTCTTCAGCAAGTAAGCTCATAATCGTATAAATAGATCGGGCCATACTATACGGTTACATGTCCCCCAGTCTAGTATGTTGACTGCGTGCAGCACTTGTCGTGCGCGGGGAATATTTCTAGACTCAAGTTCTTTAGACCGTGCTAATTGTGCATACAATGGGCCGTACCCATATACATATGTTTGGTGATGGAGCTCATATGCTTGGTTTCCCGTGTCAGAACGGTAAGGACCCCGTAAGAAGAACAATTTTTCTATAGTCGGGGTAACACTAGCATTGGCCAGGTACCATTCTTGTTCATCTCTTAAGAGAGGATGATAAGAATTCATAAGAGTGGAGATGATCTCCATATATTGCGCGGATATTTCATCCGTCTTGCGCGGACGTGTTGTCCGTCTTGCGTGGACGCGTCGTCTGTCTTTAAAAGGGTGGACGTTTTCGTCCGTTTTTAAGAGTACGGATGTTCTCGTCCGTCTTTAAGAGTGCGGACGTTTCGTCCGTCTTGCGCGGACATTTAATCCGTCTTGCGCGGACGTGTTGTCCGTCTTGCGCGGATATGTCATCCGTCTTGCGCGGATATGCCATCCGTCGTGCGCGGATATGTTATCCGTCATGCGCGGATATGTCATCCGTCTTAGTATTTATGCGAATACAGAAGGGTTGTTGTTGATGACCATGGTTGTTTCTGGATGAATCATCAGCCTTCCTTTTGTTTCGAGACTGTCTTTCTGCATAGGTGCGGATTTCTGATCCATCAAGTCCGTTGTCCCCAACTCCAAAAAGTCCTCATCCAACGTCTTGGGTTTGGCAGACTTGACATTTCCATAAATGTTATAAGGAAGTCCACTAATGTACTTGTCAACCTTTTCAGTTTCATTAGCAACAAACTTGGTACATATCAAGGGGGGGGGGGGGGTTAGCTCTTAGGAAACGTTCCGTGTATGTTGGAACATCATTCCCTTTGACCAATTAGGTTCACAACTCATTTCTAGTTTCTTGACTTCACCCTGTGGATAATACTTGTCCGTCATTTTCTTCTTGAGTACTTACCAAGTCATTGAATATGCCTCAGGACCTAGGTTTATTCATGAGAACTTCCCAAGTCATAGTGAATATGCCTCAGACCTAGGTTCTGATCTGACCATTCCCACCAAGTCAAAGCAGCTCCTAACAGAGTGCAGGTGCAAACTTAACCATATTTCAATAGCACAACCACTGATATTTAAGACTGATTCCATCTTTTCGATCCACCTAGTTAAACCGACAATGCCTTCAGTCCCTTTATAGTTCAAAGGTTGGCATTTCATGAAGTCAGCGTAGAAACAATGGCGCGCAATTTGCACATTACTTCGTTATCCCCGTGCGAATGTGGCTTCCATCTCCATTGGTGAGTTGTCGCCGAATAGCTTGATCAATCTTAGCTTGAACGGTTTCTGGAGTCATGTGTTTGGTTGGTGTTTGTTAGTGAGGTATCGGTCTCGTCCATGTTCACAGGTGCCATGATTCATCTAAATCACAAGAGACAAATCAGGTAAAACGTGAGGTCGTGACAAGACAAACAATAATTTACAGATGAGACAACAACACAAGAGAGGTATATAGTACAACATAACATATCTATTTCATTCATAACCTGTAAAATTTTACAAGAAATAGTTTTTGGTATAAAAAATACAATACAAAAGATGTAAGGCTAATGCTAGCAGGGAAAACCCCTAATACTTAACATGCCTGAACAACATCCTAGCCAAATAAAATGACATAAACTACTAGATGTGACTATCCGCATCTCTAGAAGCATCCTGGTGATCTGGAACTCTAACATCTGGTCCTGGTTGTCTAGCTCTCCTCTGCTGCTCTCGCAGTGCTAACAACTCAGCCTGCATGTCACCCATCTCTCACCTCATGTCTCTCATCACACGGAGAATCTATACTATCTATGCCTGACGCCTACGATCAGTATCTCAAAGCTTTGCCATCTCAGCCTGCTGCATCTGAGAGTGAGTCTCGTGTACCTGGTGTTGTGCCTGAATAAGAGTACCATGCACCTGTAGCCGTGTCTGGTGTGCCTAGATCTGGGTCTCGTGTGCATACACATGGTCATGGTGGGTCTGGAGCTCATGATGGACAGTCTGACTCAATCCTATCGAGAGAGTACAAGCGGTAACTATTGGCCTACGTGCGTGCATGCACCTTAACTCCCATGAGGAGAAAGGATGATGTGAAACCTACTAATTAGATCGTTGAGTAAGGAGGGTTGCCAAACCATACAACATCGGATCACGTTTTATCTTGTTAAACACACTTTCTCTAAAGACGTTGGGTATGTATAGAGCGTTCTCATGACAGGCGCGCAGTACCGCACACCGTGCATGTTTAACAACTTCGGAGTTTAACAATTGACTTCTGATATGGTATTGCGGTTCAAGGTCCGAATGTTTTTGTAATGTCTAAACCCATAACGCGCACACAAGATATATCTTGTATTCGCATAAATACTATGTCGACTACAATCGCCGCAAACGACGGGATTAAAGGTCACGAGCAAGAAAGGACCGAAACGTCCGCACTCTTAAAGACGGACGAAAACGTCCACCCTTTTAAAGACGGACGACGCGTCCGCGCAAGACGGATTAAATGTCCGCGCACGACGGACGAAACGTCCGCACTCTTAAAGACGGACGAAAACGTCCACCCTTTTAAAGACGGACGACGCGTCCACGCAAGACGGACAACACGTCCGCGCAAGACGGATGAAATATCCCGCCGCAATTTATGGATGAATCATCTCCACTCTTATGAATTCTTATCATCCTCTCTTAAGAGATGAACAAGAATGGTACCTGGCCAATGCTAGTGTTACCCCGACTATAGAAAAATTGTTCTTCTTACGGGGTCATTACCGTTCTGACACGGGAAACCAAGCATTGACGCTCCAATCACACAAACACTATGTATATGGGTACGGCCACTGTTTATGCACATTTAGCACGGTTCTAATGAGCTCGAGTCTTGAGAATATTCCCGCGCTACGACCAAGTGCTGCACGCAGTCAACATACTAGACTGGGGGACATGTAACCGTATAGTATAGCCCGATATATTTTATACCGAGTATGAGATTACTTGCTGAAGACGTTTTTTTATAGCATAAGTCTAGCATAGAATGGTCAAGGAACCATATCTACTAGACTGGGGGACATGTTGGACCCATAGTAAGTCCACGACCCATTTCTTACGAATATGGGCAAATCCATTTTACTATTCAGCTAATGGGACAGGGGTCGTGGTCTCGGACAACGTCTGGGCCGCGGGTCGCTAGAAACATAGCGCCTGCATGCGCTGTCGTTGACCAAGGAGGTCATTACTTTGACCTCTACTTATGACCATTTAATGAGATCCATTACTTTGACTCGTTACTTATCCATAATTAATTTGTCCCGTTACTATGAGATAATTAATGTATATCGGTTTTATTAATTATGACAGAAAGGTATAGGGTTTTTACCCTTTTAAGGAGACCCGGTCTTCCATTCACAGGTATGTTCTACGCTCTAAGAACCCTAACACTCTCCACACCAATAATCACCGATTATAACCATAAACCGATTACTTACTCTCACGCCGGAGTCTAATCGTGGGAGACAATCCCACGGTAAGCCCTTTTAACCGGTGCTTATCTCTCTTAGTGCGCAGGTCTCCACAATCAAGATTTCACTTGGTGCAAGAGCCGGAAGCCAAGCAACCCGAATTATTTAAACAATTATATATAATGGTGAAACAAGCTAATGGGAGAAAAAGCCACAATTAACACTTATGAGCCTTAAAGAAATCCAACTATTTTATGTTTAGCATCAAAAATTTTATTCTACTCTATCATCTCTTGTTCTTCACAATTTGAAATTACTAATAAAGAAACTCGTGAATGCTTAGCCTAATGAATCAAGATTGGCACTTTAACAAGTCACATAGACTGGCAACAATCTCAATTCTAATAAATTGATCTTCGCATATTTAAAATCAATTATGGGAACTTGCAAAGTCTTGACTTTGTTAAGCTAGACTTGCGTTTTATAGCTCCTAGTATAAAAGATTAGCAAAATCAATCTATTTACGGTTAAGGAGAAAGCTAAGATATAAAACTGGTCGGGTCAAAATTTACTTTTCGTTCTCACCAACGGAAAGCCTACATTCGTGTCAACTATTTTTTTATTTTTTAACTAACTATTTATATTTTTCAACATTTTTTTATATGAAAAACAATTAACTAGATATTAAGACTTAAAAATTTAAAATTTTTGTGGGAAAACAGGGTACGTGAGAACAACGGGCTAAGGAATGTTAGATCATAATCCAAGCATGGAGAAAGTATCACAAAAATCTCAAGCCGTTTATCAAGTATGCTACAAGATAAATGTTAGTCGATAATAATCTTAGGATATCGGATTTCCCCAAACTAATGGCAAGCAAAGGCTAGGAAGCTCGAGTGGACCGGGACAAAACACCGAACACGAGAGTCTTCAAAAAATTTGGGTCAATCCTACAAAAATTCACAAGCACAAACAACAAGAATCGGAAAAGTACAAGCCTCCTCACATCACAATAGAAATAAGAAAGAAGATAGAAGGATAAGCATGGGGTGCCTCCCACGAAGCGCTTTGTTTTTGGTAACCGAGTCACATAGCTTGACTCGATCCCCGAATTCATTCGTCCTTGGAGAAAGTTTGGAGATCCTGGACTACCTTGGGTGGTAAGTCCCCTCTGAAGTAATGCTTCACACGATGACCATTCACCTTAAAGTTTGGACCATCGGGTTGAGATAACTCGATGGTTCCGTATGGAAAAACTTTGGTGATGGTGAAAGGTCCTGACCAACGAGTTTTAAGCTTTCCCGAGAATATCTTTAGACGAGAGTTGAAGAGTAAAACTCGATCACTGATTGTAAAGTTTTATATACGTATAATTATATAAGTATAGAAAATTACCAAACTACCCTTGAGGACAAAAGTAGTAAGGAAAATTTTCACAATTATATATAATAATACGTATATTTAACGGTAAGTGATTACCAGGTCGTATTCCTCGAAGATTTATGAAATTGAGACCACGTTTGTTGTTTGGACAATGATTTGAATTGGTTCAAAGATGATTTGTTTTGTAAAATAATAAAAGTGAGCAAATTAAAGGACAATTAAACCTAACTTTAATAACGGGAAATTAAACTTTAACTAAAAACGCAAAACGGGAACCCTAAACGGTGATTAAAAACCCTAAATTTCCAAAATTAAACCTAAAATGAATTTTTTACTTTTAATAGACTATAATTGACTAAAAAGTAAGTTTAAAGAAAACTAGAACAAAAACGGAGTTGAATTGAGCTTAAAAACACGAAAAACGTGAACGGAAACGAATCCCGTTCTTTAAAAATTGAAATTTTGCAATTTTAACCCTACGGAAGCAAAACTAATTTTCCTAGAAACTATATGATAAAAGAAAATTTTCTAAAAAAGAATTATATTTTTTTGATTATTTTTCTATTTTTTATGAATTTTTAAAGTTTTTAATAAAAATAAATGTTTAAAAATACTAAACTAATTATAAAAATTCTAAAAAAATTATAGAAAGTAGCTTGAACTAAGAGGAATCTAAGAAAAATATGCTCGGGAACACAGCTTATCGAATAAGCTGTGTATTAATCTTAAAACAACTTATTGTACAAAAAAGGCTTAAATGTTTTTCTAGTATGATTTTGTAAAACTAGAATGAAAAAGACCCCAGGGCACGTTGGTAGTGATTGTGTGTTGTGAGGTGTTATAAAAGGTGAGGATGTTGAGGTCGGGGGTTCGTGATTGCTCACCCCGGTTTTCATTTCCTTTTTTTTAGAAAACGCTTTAAAAATCAAAGGTTGTTTGAAAAAACTGAAAAAAGAAAAAACAAATTTAATAAAAGCAATTATTATTGAAATTCACTAAATAAGCTAAAAAGTTGGCTTAAAAGACAGAAAATGCTTAACTACAATTTTTTTTTCTTTTTATCAAAATTTAAGAAATCTAAAAGCTTTAATAAGCTGAATCTAATGAACAAAAGCTACTTTTAACCCTAGTCTAACCTAATAAGGTAATTATAGAAAAAGAAGTTCAGCCCGCTGGCCTTGAAGACTCAATATCAAGCCTAGCCAAAAGACTTGATAGTTTCTCAATCAGTGGAAAACTCCCGGTAAAAAGAATAAACGGAAAAATACACGTCTTTGAAGATCCCAAATAAATTCTTTTTAAGAAAAGTATTGAAAAAGAGTCAAGAAATGACTTCCAGAAGGACAAGCTTCCTCAACAGGAAGTTCTACACAAACACAACAGAAACTGCCAACTCAAAAAGATCAAAATCGGTGGCTTACGTTAAATGGCCCGTAATAGGGCATCAAGTAGCTAGATAAACAAGAAGAGTGTTTGAAAGGGAACATATTTACTATCGTACTCTTGATATTTCAAGCTGTCTTTTGGGTTCTATAGTTTGTTTCAAGAGTTCGATTGTAAATATTCCTTCCAAACACTCTTCTTGTTGTTCTAGCTACTTGATGCCTATTTCGGGGCCATTTGTCGGTAGCCACGAATTTGATCTTCTTGAGTTGGCAGTTCTGTTTGTGTTTGTGTAGAACTTTTGTTGAGGATGCTTGGTCTTCTGGAAGTCATTTCTTTGATTCTTTTTCAAACTGTTCTTTAAAGATTTTATTGGGATCTTCAAAGACGTGTATTTTTCCGTTTATTCTTTTTACCGGGAGTTTTCACATGTTGGAGAAACTATCAAGTCTTTTGCTAGGCTTGTTATTGAGTCTTCAAGATCGCGGGTGAACTTCTTTTTCTACAATCGTATGAATTTCCTGTTTGAGCTTGTCAAACTTTTCTTCGAGCTCAATTAACTTCTGACTTTGCTTAGTGGCCAAATAAAGTAAAGTGTTATTTTGTTTTATAATAGCGTTTACTTGAACAGCCAATCCTCCTTTGTAATCAGATGTTTTTGCAAAACCAACTGCTGGTGATTCAAGGTCTTCAGTGGCTTGTATAGCTTCTTGATATTCCGTAGTTGCCTTTTGATTGGCAAGACTCATCTGGTGATGAGTTTCTTAACTTTGTGAAGAAGGTGTTCAACCTTCTGGATCTTCTAATTGAGATCTTCGGTGTCTAAGGGCTTTCGTTTTCGACTTACTTGGGTTTGCTCAGGCTTTCTCTGAACTAGGTTCAAGATTCTCTTTTAGTGAAGTAGGTTTTGGACTGTTGGATCTCAGTGAAGGCTTTCTGGTTTCACTATGTATTTTGCTCTTTAGTTATTCCTCACCATAGATTCACGCTTTTCTTGCACTATTCTTAGACTTTAGGACTTCAAGTTCTTTTTGTTTTTCAGAAATACTTTTGTAAGTTTTGAGTGCTACCTTAGAAAATAGATTTAAACGAATATAAACACAAGCTAGATTATTAGCTAAATCGGTTGGTGTAGGTTTGGGACTAGTTTCGTTAAAGGTGATATATTCATGATCTACAGTTCGTGAATTATCGTACAACTTCTGTTTTTCTCTGTCAAACGCTCGGACATTAACGCATTAATACATTAAAGGATAAATTTACAAACTTGTTTTAGATTCACCAAACGGTTAACTTCAAACTTTTCTCGTCTCATACGGTACTTTTTATAAAGAAGCAATTGCGCTGTCTTTTATAAAAAACAAGTGGTTTTATGAAATTTTTAAGAAATGTTTTAACGCATAATTACAAATTATTGTTATACAATAATACTTTTACTTGCTTTTCCTGCAATATACCTCGAAGGGTTTAGGCCTTCTTAGAGCTAGATCGTTTTGATTCAAAGATCTGATACCAGATGAAAATTACGTGGCACAGGATTTATTATCTAGTACCAAAGCTCAAAAACTAAAACTTTAAAGTACAAGTATTACTTAAAACACACATTTTTATTAAAATACTACGGAAGCTTGATATTACAAGGGTGGTGGTAGTAGTAGTGATGGTGGTTTTCGATGATCTTTTACAACTGATATTACAAGCCTTTTATAGGCCAAATGAAAAGGAATAAACTAAGAATATGCTTTTGGCATAAAGCATATGCTTTGGCATCTGACATATTCTAGGGAATAAACCATGGCATATGCCAAGGAATATTCTGAGCCATTATTTAATACAATATTCTAATTATTAAACATAAGGTAGGGGCCGAAGTACTTTTTATCTTTTGGACTTTTTGTAGGATCGTTTAAATTCATAACTCGGGTATGATGATTCTTTGTGATTTTGCTAGTTTCTAGAGAGTGAAACTCATGAGAGGGTTTTTTTCTAGTGAGAGAATATGTGTTTTTTTAGAAAAAGTGAAATGACTGCTTGTCTTTCTAAAGTTGGAAGAGGCTTATATAGTTTTTATAAAATACAGTGGTATTAGTACCCGGCTTAAAACGAAAGCCTTACGATTAACTATTTAACTACGATCTAATTTTATATAATAATATTCGGGGTGACCGTAGTCTTTTACTATATCTAACATTCTCCCCCTTAGGGAGGTCAACTTGAAAAACACTAGACTTTAAGCTGCTTACAGCTTGCAGTCTTTTGATTCTTCATGTTTCAATTAGTACTTTGTTGTAGTGATTTTTAGATAACAATGAGATTGTTTACTTTGACTTGTTATGATTTTTGATCTTGAGCCTTTCTGAGATCATCAGCCCAAACTTAATCTTTCTCATCTAGTTAATTTATTTGCCATTTGTGCATCTGTGAAGAAGTAATATGATATCAGAGTATTTTGCGGAAATTTTTGACACCTTTATGAGATCTTTCATAACACTTAATAACAAAGTGTAGGGCGTGTTCTGAAGCATTCGGTTATTTAACTTGATCCATTATGAACTGGGTTATCTCATACTTCCATCTCCATTCTTTAAATGATACCTGTAATGAAACAGTTAGAATAAATGAAAATTGATTTGAAAAATCAGTTAAGTGTTAATTATGAAAAAAATTTTGTTACCACTTCGATAGTTTTGATTCGTTGTCAAATGTTCAATAACCGTCAATTTCTTATGCTGGTACATAAGTATGATGGGGGGGCGGTTTCACGTAGAATCGCACCATCGTTCTTTCCAGAGTTGCGTGACGTAATACAAAAGTTTGGATTTATTGTAGGAATGCACAAGTAACCTACCTAGAGCTGTTTGATGTAGGCTCTAGAGGATTTCATCTTCATAGTTAATACCTTCGTATCACTCGGTGTTCTGGGCAATATCACAAGGATATTGCGTAGGACTTTAGATAACCTTGTTTCACAGTGTGTGAAAGACAACGATAATGGAATGTGTCCTAACGAGATTAATTAATGATCTCTGGCTCTAGACTCGAAGTGCGCTTTGATATTAGTGATCGGGGCTGGAGCTCGACTGCCACTTTTCAATACCAACTTACTCAGAGTGAGTGAGACAGTATGATTGCATCGTTTAGTTTCCGTGACAAATGAGACAAGTTTCTTTTCAAGAGCAAACTCGAATGGATGGGAAGGGTGTGAATTGCATAATGGGTCCATGGTTGTTATCTTTCATTGTCATACAATCAATGTGATTCTTGATCAGCCTTATGTATTCGACCCCGGTTTCTTCCTTAAGTGTATGGAGGGCTTCTTTCTTTACACCCTTTTTTGTACAATTCTTTTTACGTCCTCAACCCCTTCAGTGCTTACTGAGACTTCATGACTAGCATCTTTCTTGGGTATATTCCAGTACTCTGCTCCATCTCAGTCGGCACTCGGCACTTATTCCCTTGTTCTCACATTTACTCCTTTTAATCATAACTAAGGACTTCTGTACTAATCTAGTGGATGTCCTGAGTATATCCCTTCGTTCTGGGCAGTTCAGAGGACGAGTACTACCCTTCCATCCTTATAACTTCGATAAATGTAAATAATGGTCAGTCTTTTGGTACAACTAACCTTGCCATAATTTCACTGTTGAAAAAAACTCACTAGGTACTTATGATATTAAACTATTCAAAGTGTTTAGTACCGATTGTTTTTGCACTTTCAGAAAAGCTCCCCCTCAACATGTGCCATCGTATTCGAAACTGTTTAGCAACATAGGGGTGGATGGAAACACATTGAGAAACCCTTTGTTGTATTAATCATTTTTAGTTACAGATGTGTATGGAACATATTAATGCTCCCCCTCAATCGTTGTGAGGTTTATGTGTTAGTGTCATATATGTAATTTTAAAAGATTTTTTCGTTAAACTCAAAAACCTTGTTTTTTTAAGTTTAATGAAAAAACTCATGAAAGATTCATACATGTCACATTACTTAAATACATTCAACTTAGAATGTACAAGATGTATGAGCTATTACGATGTATTGATCTTAATTCATTCACCTACTCTTGATTAGTGGTCAGCCAATATCTTGGAGTCTTCCACTAATGATGCATTCAAGATTTGATCTTTAACTTTTCCCAAATATCTTGTGACCTATAGGTTTTTGTAGTGGTGGTGGTGGTGTGGAAGTGTTGATGTTGTATCAGTTGTTCCTCTGTTACGCTAGAGGGTAACATCAGCTGATGCAGTTGAGAGCTTCTGAAATTTGGTTCCTTAGCTTTTTTTGTCTCTCCAAGACCGGTTACACTTTCCAACTCGGCACTTAGACAGTTAAATTTGAACAAAACAACTTCCCCCTTAATCGATGGACACGTTTTTCTATTGAACAGAGCAAGTAGTCATTTTTGATTGAGTGTCAAATTGTCCGGATTGATTTTCAAAACAACACTTTTACCACCGTGGTTAACACAAAATAAATTTTGAAGAATCAAATTAAGAAAAAATTATTTTGTTATCGGACAGGAAGACTTCTCTTATCGAATTAAGAAAAAATGTCACTGAAAACGTACATTAATCCAAATTGCATGGATTTAAAGTAAATCCTATGCCGTGATAAAATTAATTACCCGTTGTTAGGGAACAGTTGTCTTTCAGACGAAAATCTTTCTTCAAATGAGAACCGGGTGGTTGCAATTTAAAGTAATGCAAACATTATGTAATACCAAATGACTTAAAATATTTACCCAGTCTATTTTTTATGTACTTATGTATAAAGGACACAAGAGGACACTTCATTTACTCTTCCTCTCCTTCTTGAAGGCGTGTGGAGGTTTTAGGGGTTAAAAACTCTTCATCCCTAGTATGGGAGTAGAAATTCAAAAAACGCTCCTCTTGGTAAAGCTTTTATGAGGATATATGGCAGTTGATAGTTTGTTTCACGAAGTAGAGTTCAACCACTCCATTTTCCACTTTGCTCTTCGAATGAACATGGTGTCGTATGTCGATTTGCTTAGATCATGTGGTTGGGACATTGTTGCAGCTTAGAGCATGTACTTTTTGTCTATCCCGGTACAGAGGAATCTTATTTGAACAGAAAGCCGTAGTCTTTTAGCTGAGATCTCATCAAAATGATTTGAGACAGATCCAGACATTGCTAGGTATTCAGCCTCTGTTGCTTGTGTGTATGGCCGTGCTTCTTTGCTTCTTTGATGCAAGCTTTCCAATCTATCTCCAAGAAACTGAGCACTTCCCGACGTACTTATTCTCGAATTGGACAGTTTTCCCGCATGATCCGCATCTGCATTATCTGTTAGTGTACATTGCAATGTCCTATTGGATACCAATGACCCATGTTAATGGTTTCCTTTTTAGGTACTGAAAGATACGTTGATGGCTTCAAGGTACTTTTTGGTAGCTGAGCCTGATATCTAGCACACACTGCACATAGAGAATACAAAGGTCTGGTCTACTGGCTATAATGGTACTTAGGGAGCCAACCTTCCTCTAAATCGTGTTTGGTCAACGGATATCCTATGAGATCCTGTCTAGTCTAGTTTCAATCGATCCACTATTGGTGTATCGACAGGGTCAGAGAGATCCATTCCATATTTCTTTAAGGTTTCAAGAGCATATTTTGATTGGTTAATAAAGATGCCTCTGGGACTTTGAGAAACTTGTAGTCTTAGAAAACGGTCATTGTCCATCATTGGCATTGAAATTTAAGAGCTCATTCTTGGAAATTATGTGACACGCATTATTGATTTGTTGAGGCAAAAAATGATGTAATCTACGTATATTTGAACAGTAGAATATGTTTGCCTGATTTGGCGTGTGAATATACGTTGGATCCAGACACACCTTGAAGATCATGTTTGGCCAAAACGGGGGGGGAAATTGTTAGTGTGTACATACGCCCTTGGTGCTCTGCTTTTACCATAAAGAGCCTTATTAGGACGATAAAACGTGAAGTAGGATTATCCTGTTATGTCTTCAATCCTTTAGGCTATGACAGACAAGATTCTTTCTTGAAGATCACCATACAGAAAAGCAGTTTTGACATCCTCTGGTTGTTGATCATATTCTTGGTTGCAACATTGGCAATGAATTATTCTGATGATATCTATCCGTGCAACTAGAGCAATACGATTTTCAAAATCAATACCTTTCATGAAGATATCCCTTTACATCTAAACCAGCTTTGTTTTTCAGTACATCACCATATTCATCAAGCTTCACTTTGTAGATCCACTTAAGAGCTATAACCATAACATAGATTGGGCGAGGTACTAATTCCTATACTTCAAGATGATCAAATTTGTGAATTTCATCTTGCATGGCTTGAAACCAGCAGTCTTCTATCATGGCCATTTTAAAGTTCTTTGGTTCGACTTTTGACAGTTCAGTATGGAAATAGCACCACAAAGCATCGGCATGCTTAACTGTTTTTTTGGTTAGATACAGTACTGAGTGGGTAATTGCCAACGAATGTTATCAAGAGGGTGATTCTTTGGTTCCATCTTCTGAGATGATCTGGTGGTTGAGTAACCTTGGTTGGGTTCAGCTAAACTAACTATCCATGATGTTGACTGCTGCAGAAAAACTTAGGTTCTCTTGCAACAGGGTTAATGAGGGATTTGAAGGTTAGCTCGAGTAATTGAGGTGTCTTCAATAGTTGGTCCAGCTGCAACACCTTGAGGAAAGACTGGAGGATGCACTTGTGAGGATGACAGTGAATGACTTGTAGAAGGTGCATCTTGAGCAATCGTTGTAGAAACAGACATATTTGTAGAAACAATTGGAGCGTTAACAACAATAGCCATAGGGACTGGTTCTACTATTGTAGATTGATCAAGATTCATCGGAACATCGGTTGGAAATAATTTTCCAGATCTTTATCTGTTGGTGGAATGTATGTAGTTGCAGGGACAGGCGATGGAGCGAGCCCTGAATTGAGTTAACCAGGGGTCATCATGATAGGCTCGGGTCCTGAACTGATGCGTATATGAGCCATTTTTTATATATATTTACAAGATGATGTTTGATGATAATATCAAGCAGTTACGTTTGTCAGAACCTCCAGTTCTGCTGGATCAATAACTATCTTCATTACCATTCCTTCTGACAAGACTCAAAAAACGCTCCTCAGAAGGGCTTTCGTTAAGTAATCAGCTAATTGGTGTTATGTGTCTGACAAAAAATATATTTTAATAATATCATTTTTATACCTTGGTTCCTTTATGAATTGATACGAGTATGGATGTGCTTTGTATCCGAGAGTGCTGTACGGTGTTCATGAGATTGCTATGGCTGACTTGTGAATCGTAGTACACACAGTATTTTTGTTGTAGTTGATGCATAAACTTTAAGTTGTGTTCTCATCCTTCTTTAACTTGTGCACAACTTGCAGATAAAACCATGGCACTGTGCTCTGTTGAAGATATTGCAGTGCAATATTGTTTCTTTGACATCTTGCTTACAAGTTTGTCACCTAGGAACTGTATCCCTCCAGAAGTGCTTTTGCGAGTATCAATGCATTCGGCATGCTCAACGTCTGAAAATGCTTTAGAAAAGCCTTTGGACATCAGGAAATTAGATAATTCATCGTACCAGGCTCTTGGGGCAACTTCATGCGTATAAAGTTTTCCTTAAAAGTAGGATTTTTGATGGTTGTTCAGGATTTCAAAGTACCCTTCGGTCTGTGCAACATTAAACCTCCTCCCTTCAGTGGAACATTTAGAAATGTTAGTTTTTACTTCATCTGGTAGATTGGAATGGACTTTGTGCAGCTTGGGCAACGGAAAATCCGTAACTGCTTCCAATGAGCAACTGGAGCAAATGATTCTTCGAAATCAGTACCCTCTTCCTGAGAGAGGATTTAGCTAAATGGAATTGCTTGGTTGCGAATAACATTGAACATCATCCTTTTTTTTAAAACCACTTTAGCGTTATCACTGTCTTGCCAATGTTTGTCGGACGAGATTCTAAGACGTGTGGTACTGTCAAACTAAGGAAGTTCATCCTGCATTGATTCGATCCATGCAGAATCAGCCATTGCCTCCTCACTGTTCTTTGGATTCTTCTGTATTCACGGTGAGCGCGAACATACACATTTTAGGATGTGTGGCAAGCTGTTGTCTTGCTTGCACTGGATTTGTAGGATTGTCAATAACTTGTTCTAATGGATGATCTTTTGTCCATTGGTATTCATGACTCTGTTGGTTGAAATGAATGCATATTTTCATTATCAATATTGCATGAGGAAGACTCAGCAATGTTCTAGTACGTAAGAGTGTTCGAAAGGAATTGTTAAGTCATCTTGTCAAAACGATGAATTGCTGCTTGATATTGTTGTTTTCTTCAGCATGAACATTTGTTGTGACGAGAAATATCTTCAAAAATATGATTGATAGAAATTACAAGAGAACATATTCTTCAAAATAAATATTGAAATAGATTCCTCTCCCTTTTGTGACGAATTTGTTCTTGATCTGCTGAGAAACAACTTTTTCATTGGGGGAACGGGCAAGAGATGTCATAATTGACGCTTTTCGTTTCTTAAAAGAGGTCTGAGGAGATATTGTCAACAACACATCTTCTTGGTTGAATGGGCGTGTCGGGACTAAAACGGTTTTGATCAGGACATATTTCTTGAAGCACGGGTCATGAATGCTTTGATTTGTATGAACAGGAGCCTTGAATTGAGGCAAAATCGGGTTCCTGAACATAATTGTTCAGAAACCATAGGACTATCTTGAGATAGTAGTTCTCAAAAACCCAGTCCGTTTCATACCGATAATGGAGTTGGGATTTTCATTTGCTTCAAAGTAGCTCCATATGGCATGTTCTTTTAGTGGACTTTATGTTGTATCTTGGGGTACGAGAAAGGTCGCCAATACATTTCTAATGAGTGTTCATTTTGTCAACTTAGTTGATAGTATTAAAAGATTTGAATAAGATGATGCATAATTTAATGGAATTGGACCCCCTTGTCAAATTAGCTTTCTTCAAACTAAATGTTTGAAGATAATATTATATAAGAATAATAGAGGGGTGCATTATTACGATTATGCATTTTGATGTCCCTGAATTTATTCTTCCACACCTTGATGAGTGACTTGAGATTGAATTTATGATTTGTTGGTGAAAAGTACTAGTAAGATTGTCATTTGATCAATGGTAGTTGATGAAGGTGAACTAACTGGATCAACAGCTCTTGAAGCAACAATAGCTACCGGATCTGGGGAAACAGTTCGTGGTGGAAGATTATAGTACTCATTAAACAATGGTTACAACAGGATCTCATCGTCTTTCTTGGATAGTGGAACATATGGTGTTGGAGAAACTGAGTTTTGCACTCCAGGAGTCATCAAAGAAGGTGCAGGTCCTGAACTGATTTGCACAGGAGCCGTGACTTGACCATTTCAAGAACTGAACTGCTCTGCTGTAGTGCGGATGTTGGTGGTGAAAGTTGTAATGAATGATTCTTGACAGGGAGGAGATACTGGTTTAGGAGATGAGAGATCGATGACTGAAGTATCAGTAAAGGAACAGATGAAGAAACTTGTTGGATAGGAACAGTGACCATGGATTCAACTTCGGTTTCCATAGTAGTTTTTCCTGGTTCATCTTTTACTTATATATTTCTTTAGGATCAGGCTTAGTTTCCTTATTATCATCCCCAGCATTATCATCTCTGTCAAAATGTTCACTGTCCACATCTGCTTCCCACTCAAGAATGAGCTTTTCCTCATCAGGAACCCCTGGCTTGGATCCAGTTATTTCACTTGAGGCTCTAGAGACGACTATGGACTCATCAGGAACCCCTAGTATGTTACCAGTTCCTTCATTTGAGCCTCCAGTTCCAGGTTGTCTCTTGCTCATTTTCTTGCTTTCCTTGAGAGCTTTCATTATGTCAGCAGCCTCTTGTTCAGCAGGAGTAAGAGTTTGAATACCCTTGAGCTTCTTAGACGAATCAGAAGACCTCTTCTTTGACACAATAAAGGAATCTCTGAAAGCAATACCAGACTGTCTTCTTTGTGTGGGCTCGGGTTCAGATTCAGACACAATTCTTGCATGAGTAGCATGAACTTCTCTTGCAACAGCTTCTTCTTCAGCTTCAGTTAAGCTGATAGATTTACCTAATTCCAAAGCTAAGTCTGGTTTAGGGACGATGTTGTCATGCAGGAGTGATCTCTAAGGCCTTCCGAAAAAGATCAGCACTCAGAGTAAACCATTTTTCATCAAGTTTGAAAGCTATAAACCCCAGTCTTTGCATCATGAGT
The DNA here is from genome assembly GCA_026074375.1 of Tanacetum coccineum. NCBI lineage: Eukaryota > Viridiplantae > Streptophyta > Magnoliopsida > Asterales > Asteraceae > Tanacetum > Tanacetum coccineum. Next base: position 51,710 of record BQNB010000771.1, read on the forward strand.
CAGAGTATTCCAGAACAGCTGAATGTAGATAGAAGGGAATTTGCTGATGCAGTGAATGCCCTAACGAAGTTTGTGTTCTTGAAATATCAACTGAAATGTGGAAGATAGGATTCTTCTGCAACTTCTGTAGATCTTAGAGAAGGTTTCCCTTTCCAATCTGTAACTGTTCTGAGCAATGAAGGATCTGTTCATCTCATCTTGTAGGTTCAGGTGCAGGAATATTCTCTTCTGCCATCGTATCTGTTAAAGAATATCAACAAAGATAGACAAACATAGCATATAATCAACGTTAGATAAAGATGTTCGCCTTGAGTTTGACATGCCCTTGATATTCAGATTAGCACGAAGATATTCCACATTAGAGTCACTGGACATTGGGTTAAGTCAACATTGGTCAACCTTGGTCGATGGTCTAGAGATTATCTGATAGGCTCAATGACAAGTTAACTAAGCCTGTATGAGAGTCAACAAGACAAATGGTCCTTTGGAATAGACCTAAGAGGTTTATTGGGCTTATTGGGCCAAGACATGGACAATTAGCCTAAGACGCTGCCCAACAGATCACCAAACCGCCATGCAGTAGGTTAACATTCCGCCATCAAGAATATGCAGCCGCTATCTGATTGCAGTTTATTATACCTAAAATACACTAAATATAATACTTTTTAAAGAGAAATTAAGAAAATTACCAAGTTACCCTTGATAAAATTCACTCTCAAAAATATATATAATTTAATAGTAAATATAGTATATTACACCGGGTAAGTATGATTAACCGGGTCGTTCCCCAACGACTAGTGAAATTGAAACTACGTTTTAATTTCGGATTCTGATTTGGAAATAAGCAAAGTTAATTGATTTGGAAAGCTATGACTACTAAAAAAAACAACAATTAAAATGGACAATTAATCAAATACGGAAAACAAATAAAACGTGACAATTAAGCAAGTGAACCAAATTTAATCCCTAAAAATGTAAACTAAAATTCTAAACCTAAGTTAAGACAAAAGAAAATTTTAGGAAAAAGAAAAACATTTTTTTTTGATTATTTTTGAATTTAATTTGAATTAAAACTATAAACTATTATAAAATTAGGTCGAAAAATTTTTTTATAAAAATTACTCTAGTTAAGAAAATATGCTAAAAATTGTTATAAAAATAAAAAGCCTAATTTTTATTTTTTATGTAAGTTTAATTGAAACTATTAAAACCTAACCCTATTTATTACTTAAAACTAAGTAAACTAATTACAAACTAACTTAGGGACTAATGTGAAAATGAGCTTAAGGGCTAACGGGGCTAAAACATTTAACGGGCAAGGATTAACTGAGAAACAACTAAAACAGGAAAATTAACAAGAATGGTCCATGAGGTCCTACCTCGATAATAACCAAAGTCCAATTATAAGCTCAAATTCTAAAAGTGCTTATCACTAAAACTTAAAAGAGCAAAGTTGTAAAGGAAGCTAGTGGGAACAACTTTAACAAAAACACTTGGGCTGAAAATAACAAATAAGCTCAATAAGAGCTTATTTTTGAACTGACCTCAGAAAGTGGGGTTTAACCCTTGGTTTTAGAAAATAAGCTATAAAAAACTAACACTAGTTTAATAATGTAAAGAAAGAGGTTATTAATGTGCTTATGATGTGCTTAACCTAACAATGAAAAGTATAGAGCTTAATGAGTACTTTTGACTACTAAATGAGAAGGAAACAAGCTAAACTCAGAAAATAGGCCATTTTGCACAAAACCATTTAAGCTATAAAACCTTTAAAGCTAAACTAGACTCTAAAACTTTAAGGACCTATTAAAATACTTATAATCTACCTATAATAGATATAAATTCTACCACCTTACTCTAAGATTCAGAAATTAATAAGCTAACTTACTAACCTACTGTTTTTTGGTGTTTTTAGAGTTTACTGACTTTGACAGCTAAATTAGCTAGGAAAATAGACTAGAAAATGTAAAACTAAGATTAATTCTTTAATAAGCTGTAACTAGACTTATTATTACTTGTATCTAAAGTCCTAAATCTTTTCTTACATTAACTAAATACGTTAAATCCAAAATGGGTGCAGTACTAACTTGTGATAGCTAGTATCTAACTTTTAGTTAGTTCAGGTACACTTTGGTGGTTTTTGGCCAGCATACTTAGCTAACTAATAAATCAATAATCTAAATCTATTCCACTAATATAGTATTAGCTACTCTAAAAACTATTTTCAGGCCTTAATTAGCAAAGCTAAAGTCCTATGATTACTTGGCATAATCTTAAGGCCAAAAGTGACAGCAGTACTAAACTTTTAGTTAGTACTGGTACTTTTTGCACAAGTGTAACTCAAATAGTGCAGACTTCCTAAGGGAAATCCTGCTCTTTAAAACACACTCTATAGTATGGCTTAAACAAAATGCAAGTAGATTAAGCATTTGAGGGCTTAGATCATTATTTCCACAGAAAAAAAAAAAAAACCAAAGTCTAAGACAAAAATGCACCTGGTGCTGGAAACCATTTATAAATAAGCCATAACTTTTTGAAAAATGAAAATTAACTTTTGAAAACTCTTTGCCTAATGATTTTAGATGAAATCTAAGCTGACTTAAACAATTTCAAAAACTCACTTTGACTTTGGGAGGTCAAAATAGCTTAATCCAAACACCCCTTTAAGACTAAGACAGTTATGATTAAGCTACTAAATTTGAATTCAGTAAAACATGTGTTAATACCAGACAATTACATATTTAAAACTACTTTAATAAAGCATGATTTAACATACAAATAGAATTAATCTAAGACTTAAGCTATTTTACTATATTTTTGGTTTTTTGAGTTTTTTAAACAATTATTATGTAAATCTTTGATTTTAACTAAGAAATTGAAAAACAGATAAACAATAAGGATGATTTAGCTAGATAAAACTCAATATAAGCATTAATAAGTAAGAGAGTAAGCAAATAAGCATATCTAATTTAGTAAGCAATGAGATCCACTATTTAAAATGCTAGAATTAAGGAATTGAAAGAGAACTTACAAACTCCTCTAGCTAAACAAAGAGACCACAATAAAGGGCAGCTTACAAGCTCCACTAGCTTATTAGAAAGTTAGGGTAAAGTCCTTGGGAATTCTCTTCCAATTTTAAGTCCCTTCCTAAAAAGCTCATAATCCAATAGTAGTCCATTATAAATGTAATTTAAACTGGTTTTGGGTTTAGGTAAGAGTTATATTGAATTAAAATAATCTCTATTTCAGCTTATAGACTGAAAGAGCTTTAAATGAGCTTATGACAGGCTTATGAGAAATAGCTTAATATTTGAGAAGCTTAAGAGTAAGATTTAAAAAAACTTTAAAACTAAATTTCATTAATAGAAGAGACTGATTACATTGCTTAAAAAATTACAAAACATTTAAGTAAAATTACGAAATTTAAGCTAGTATTAAAAGTACTAAGAAAAACTATAGGCGGGTGTGTTGAGAAGTGAGGCTATTTTTTAGCTGCCTTGAAGATTCTAGCCCTCTTGCCCTGCTCTCTAAAAACTTTCATCTCAACAATCATTTTCTTCAATCATTTGAGCTTCTATTGTGGAAGCCGGTTGGATTGATTTGTGGACACCTGAGATTGTCTAGCATGTCATTCTCTTTTGGGTGGCATTGTGTTCTTTTGGAGTGTTTTAGCACCAAAAAAACCACACATTCCATTTGTGCTTTTACAATTGTTGACGTGGTCTTGATTGGGTGAGGCTAAGTATATCTTTGATAAAGACTGATTGTGGTCCCTTCAGTTTTGTTTGTGAGCTCATGGAATGGAACTAAGCACCTTTAATTTGGAAAACCCTTTGATTTACTGGATGTGAATACGGGAAGAAAGGTGGAATAGTTACACTTTCGCGCCCTTTATGACAGTTATAAGCTGTTTTTACTTTGGGGATTTTGACAATATTGGCCTTCTCTTCCTTTCTTATATTTAGTTATAAAGAACTTTGAGAATGCAGTTTAGCCTTGTGGTTGTTATAAAAGGACATGGGCTAGGGATTTGGGTTTTGTTGACTTTTATTGACCATCTTTGACTGGATTTGACTGAGGCTTGACTTTTCTGGCTTCGGCTTTGAATCTTTGGCTTCTTTTTGAACTCTTCTGATTCTCGTGTCCGTTTTTGACTGTTTTCTTGTGATTTTTGACTTATCCGTACCTGCACACACAAAACACAAATACTAGCATATTTTTGCCATTTTTGGTTTATTTGGGCTATTTTAAGCATAAATGAATATGTGTATTCTGCACTTATCACTATCTAACATTAAGCAAGATCCAAGGCATTTTAGATTATCTTAATCTCCTAGCAGACATATTTAATTATTAACACTTTAGTATTTATAACTTGCATCCTTTTTGTTCACCAACTAAATTTTTTTTTTTGGACTTATATTTTTGCAATAGAAAATTTAGTTTTAGTAAACCAATGTATTAAACTGAACTCTAAAATTCTTATTACAAATGATGTTTGTCTCATCATCGATATACGCTCTTTCTCTGAATATGTTGATTAGATTTTAAGGTAAACTCTAATTTGCAAAAATTAAAGAGAACACGTAGAATTATCATTTTTAAGAGCTCCGTGGAAGAAAAATCCACAATTTGCTTAGAAGCCTTTAATGTTTTCCATAATATACTTTGTTTTGCATCTCAATTCGTACAACCTCTATCAATATCTTATTCTTCACAAAAGAAATTGGCAAATTTCTTGCTATATAAATTCCAACTCGGGCATATTTAAAATCTACTTGAGATTAGCACAAATCTTCATTTACTAACGATTTCAAGTCTAGCATGTTTAAAGTCTACGTGAGACTAGCACAAACTATCATCATTAATTGTTAAGGGAGAAAGCTAGAACTCAATACGTACGATCGGGTCCAAAATTACTTCTTATTCTTACCAACGGAAAACCTACATTTTTGTCTTAACACTTTTTTTTATGACTTCAAAATTTAAATTTTTTGCTGTTTTTTGTGGGAAAACGGGTACATGAGAACAAAACAATAAGCAAGCAACATCAAATCGATAGATTCCCTTCACTCAAAACTAATTCGGAAACTATTTGTCCTATATGTTAAAGTCGGGGTTTCTACGTAAATTAAGACGTTTATGAAGTATGCATGATAAACGTTATTCGAATATTGATGAATGGATATCGGATCTCCCTAAACTAATTCACACAATGAATGAGAAGCTCGAAGTAGAAACGGGAAAAAATCACGGACACGAGGAGGCTTCAATAGAAATTTTGTTGTTCGATCCTACAATAAATCCACAACAACAAACAACAAACATCGAGGAAATGGAGAGAGTAACAAGCCTCTCTTATACACATTAGTAAGATAAATAGAAAGAAAATAGAAATGATAAGCTGGTGTGAACTCCCACGAAGATGCTTGTTTTTGATCTCACCGAGTCGCAAGCTCGACTCGATCCCTGAATTTTTGTTGTTCCTTTAAGGAAGTCTGGAGTCCGGATAACCAATGGTGGTGTTTCCCTCCATAGTAGTGCTTAAGACGGTGGCAGTTGACTTTGAAATTCGAACCATCGGTATGAGACAACTTGGCAGTGCCATAAGGATAGACTTCGGTGATTGTGAAAGGTCCGGACCATCGGGATTTGAGCTTTTCGGAGAAAATCTTTAATCGGGAGTTGAAAAGCAAGACTTGATCACCCAATATTGATATAGTTTCGGTTCTTTATCTTGGAATCGTGTAGTTTCTTTGTCTTCTCCTTGTAGATTAGCGAATTCTCGTAAGCTTGATCACGAAGTTCGCTAAGTTCATTGAGTTGAAGCTTTCGATGATCGCCCGCGGTCTTTAAATCGAAGTTGGCATGCTTAAGAGCCCAATACGCTTTGTGTTCTAGTTCAACTGGTAAGTGACACGCTTTTCCATAGACTAACTTGTATGGAGTACATCCAATTGGAGTTTTGTAAGCGGTTCTAAAAGCCCATAATGCATCATCTAGTTTGTCGGACCATGAGGCACGGTTTTCTCCTACCGTCCTCTCCAAAATTCTTTTGAGACCTCGATTCGTGACTTCAACTTGACCACTCGTTTGAGGATGGTAAGGAGTCGAAAGACGATGGGTGACACCATATTTAGACATAACTTTATCAAATTTGTCATTACAAAAATTGGGTCCACGATCGCTTTTGTTGCTCTCGGAGCACCGAATCGGGAGAAAAGGGATTTTAAGAACTTAACAACTACTCTAGCATCGTTGGTGGGGAGCGCTTTCGCTTCAACCCATTTAGAAAGATAATCGACGGCTACTAGAATATATTTGTTACCTCTAGACGATGGAAAAGGTCCCATAAAATCAATACCCCATACATCGAAAATCTCACAAACTTGGATTGCATTTTGAGGCATCTCATCACGTTGAGAGATTTTGCCTTGTTTTTGACATGCATCACAAGACTTTATCAATTCGTAGGCATCCTTATAAATCGTAGGCCAATAAAAACCGGCATCAAAAACCTTTTTGGCGGTAAAGTTGGCACCGTAGTGTCCCCTGGTGTGTAACATTCCGTATTTTTAGGTCATTTTTCGACGTCATCTATTTTACGAGTTTCCGTGAGTGAGTGTCGACATTTAACATTTTATTTGTCGATAATAAATATTTTCGTATTTTATTATGAAAAATTTGGAGAAGAATTGATAATTTTTATTTTTGACGTTTCGCGAGTCAACGGTTGATCGCGCGTTCGTTAATCGTTTTGAGCATCGTAAAAATTTACGACATGTCTCGATATTATTCTTATGATCATAAAATATCATTTTATGAAAAAGTGTACATTCTTTGTTCCTCGACCTTGGTCATGGCTCGCGTGTAATTAACAACATATTTATTAGTTATTTATAAAACTAAGGGGGTATTAATTAGATATTTATCTAAAATATCTTTTAATATTTTCCATTATATCTTAAACCCTAGTTAACTTATCACTTAGAGTTTCTTAACCTTAGTTAAGCCCTATATAAAGGCTTAACTAGTAAGAAAAATATACAAAACACATTCTTAAGGTGTAAAACACAAAAATCATATTTATTATTACATGTTAGTCGTTTATAATTTTTTTTTTTTATAAACTGATTTATCAAAAACGATCCACAAAATCACATTTTCACGAAGCGGACTCTAAGCAATTTGATGTAAAACGGACATTCCTGACAAACTTTTTAGTTTGAACGGAGACACCATGAAACAGTCTAGTGGTGACTGAAATGCCCACGAAAGATTTAGAAACGAGTAATAATTATTATAATAGTTTTAATTAACACTTTTTATTATATAAAAAATATTTATGAAATATTAACAAGTAAATACTCATTTTTATCAGAAAATGATTTGAAAAACAATGGCGCAAGTTTCGTGTATTGAATCGACCGTTAACTAGTCCAAATGAGTCCCGAACCGATAGTTATCAAAATAATACTCCATTGTTACACCCGTTTGGTACCCATGTGAAATATTTACAAGATTACCCATCATCTATTTACAAACGGTTATCAAAAAATTTTAAAACATTTTTATTCTTTTTATTTTATTAATATTTTTATTTATCATTTTTCATTTTTCATGTATATACTTTTTACATAACTCATCTTCAACCTCTTCCCTCCCACCGCGGCCACACCATCCTCCTGGCCACGCCATGTGCCGCAGCCGCCGGAAAGTTTTCCGGGGGAATTCCTCCGGCCGAACCAAAATTTTTCCCATCTCACCGATCTATCAAACCCACTCTACACTCTCCTCACGCGCCACTCTATCTCCGCCATAAACATACACACGACACCTCACCATATTCATTTTATCTTCATCACCCCGTCGCTGCCACCCCCATATACCTCAACACCACCATCATCCCCACACTGGCCACAGCTAAAAACACACCACCGCGGACATCAACACCATCACCCTTATAACACCTAACCATCTTAACCATAATCATTTCATACCTCACCTTATCCACTCCACGACATCACTCACAGCCGGCTGCCACCGACCCACCGTGGGTGCGTGGGGGTTGCGGGTCAGACCAGGGGGGGGGGGCATACGGGCTGCTGTAAAACACCACTAGGGTGCGTTTGTTTTACATGCCGCGTGTCGCTTTTGGTTTGAAGTTGGTTTGCAACACCGAGGGTACGTTAGGCTACCGTGACAGAATTAGGGTGCGTTTGTTTCGTGAGTAACAGCCGGGTTGGCTGTTGGGACAGCCGGGTTGGTTGTCGAAACCCGAAGGGTGTGTTTGGTTTGAATATAAAACAACAAGGGTTCGTTTGGTTATATCAAAAGGTGTGTTTGGTTTAGCGAAACAACGAATAAAAATAATAAGGTTTTATAAATATCTTGAAAACCGGTGTTGTGGTGGGTGTTTTGGTGTGGGATATATAAATGTGCGTTAAAATGGTTAAATAAATGTATTTAGATATTGATTTTGTTTAGATTAGATATTATATATATTATATCTAGAACACGCGACATTTGAAATATTAAAAAGCGAAAAATTGTAAATATCTTGATTAGGGTAAAACGTTAGCTTCTATACAAATGGAAAACGATATATAAACTGAAGATACCATTCTACACATATAACACAAACACAAACAAAACAAAAAACGGATTAATAACGAAAAAGATACGTAGTTTACGAGTTACACGTTAATTAAACGCGTTATAAAATAAACTTTATAAAAGCAAGTTGTAAAATATTTCTAAAACAGAAAGTTTAGTATTTTTCACAGATTGTACATATTTTTAGGATTCCAAAATGATAAGAAATGTATTTTTTCAATCAATAACGAAGAAGTTACGAATTACGCGAGTTTACGAGAATCATACCTTTATAAAAATACTTTTATAAAAAATTACTATTCATGACAAAAACATTTATTTTTGTAAACCTCATAAATAGATATAACTTTCAATTACGAGAACGTGTTCGAAAGAATCGCTAAAAACGGAGCTATAACGAATAAAATACGCCATTTACGATAACTAAAACTATAAAAATAACTTTATAACTGGCGTGAACAGTAAAAATCACTGTTCATCAGAGGACTAAAAATATGAAAATGTCAAATTTTGATAACTCGTCTTAATACGAAAGCGTGGGCATAAGAAACGCAAGAAACGGACTTGAAACGTGAAAGTTATGTCATTTTTACCAAAGGTTTATTTTTAAACGTTTTAACTTTATAAATATGATTTCACAAAAATGATTAGATGGTGATTAGCTATATAGAATGATATATGGTAATAGTTACCCAATGTACTTAGTACTTATACGACCTATATTAATTTAGGTTGCATTCCGTCATTTCCGTGACGCGTTTTCTGTTGTATTGGATTATCAATAACTCAAGGTGAGTTCATAGCCCCATTTCTATCTACTTGTTTTACAAACTCTACGGGGTGAAATTACATGCTTGTTTTACTACGGACACAAGTGTTTTAAACTGTATGCTATCCAGATTATTGCCTGAATATTAGTGCCTCAGTTACCACATTGCCATCTAAGTCCCTACCATATCATGAATCGTCAATTGCTATTATAATAAGCGCTAGTGTTGTGGATAGATCTATCGGGACTAACAATCCCCACCTGGAATTTCTAGTCACAAGTTGATCATGGTGCATTTAACATTTAGAGGAACTTGTAGGCTGTTTTGGCAGACACCCTACCTTATTTGGGGCACAGACAGTTAAGGCTTCGGGGTCATGAGCTTAGTGCAATAATACATGTTTTGGACTACTGAATTTGTTTCATAGTCTACCATTACCTAAATCTTGTGGTCCACTCCTTATTTGATAAACCTATGAATTCACTCAACCGTTGTGTTGACCTTTAGCATGTTTAATTTCAGGTCCTAAGGTATAAGCTTGGATGGGAGCCGTGACGGATATCAATGAAGATGGATTCTGTGTTTATTTAAATTCGATGCAACTTTTATCTATAAAAACTTATGTCATCTTTTGGGATTATGAAGCTTTTGTTTAAAAGAACGTATGTAGTATGTTTATGACTCTTTTAATATTTTGGGACCATAACTGAAAACTCTGATATTTTATAATGCATCGAATGTACTTATTTAAAACGTCTCTTTGAGGTCGTTTCCTATATCTTGATTGTTGTACTTTGACGTAGCACCCCATTGTTACCATTCCGCTGCATACCAGAATTTGGGGGTGTTACAGATTGGTATCAAGAGCCAAGGTTATAGGGAACTGGGTCATTTTCAAAACCTAGTCTATAACCAAAATTTTTAAAGATTTTCTTTTCTTTCATTTTCAAAATACAGAATCCTTCATCGCTGATCTGATATCCGCGCGCGCATTCCCTGATCCTTACTTACTCTTCTGATTATCATTATTGTATTATATAGTTTATATATAAATACTTTGGTTTAAATATTCGATCCCTTGAATTTCATCTTCTAGCATATTTCTATTCATTCCGTATCGGTCGATTAATAAATATTGACCATTCCCATTAATTCATGATTAATTATAAAATTCTTATTTTCTCACGGCTAGTATCATATACCCCACTCAATGTACTCTTTACAAATGTCTTACCGGATTTTTCGAACACTTGTTCACATTGTTGACAGAATCAGCCGCCAGAAGATTGAAAAAGAAATCTATTAAGAGTTGGTGGTAAAAGCGTGTGGCTAAAGCTATTTAAGAATACGAAAAGTCTAGGGCTAAATTATGGATATGTGCTGGAAGTTCAGGAGGAAACCTTGGGAATGCTGGAGGAACTATGAATGTGCACGGTTGTTCGCACAAGACTTTTATGAATGGAAAGCCTCACTCTTAAATGGAAGAGAGGTGTTGTTGGGATATCAGCGTTGATAGAGAAAATAGAGCAAGTGTATTGAAACTTCTACAAGTGGTGGCTGAAGAAGATAAAGGTTAATGTTTGTTGCTCAGTACTTTTCTAGGGACCGTTGCGTTAACATGGTGGAATGGGACTGTGCACACCCTAGGGCTCGTCAATGCTAACCATATTCCCTGGACTGAGTTCAAGACGATGATGACTACGGAATACTGCCCAGCAACCGAAATCCAAAGGATGGAGCAAGAGCTCTGGACTCTGACTCTGAAAGGAGATGACATCGAGGCATACAACAATCGTTTCCATGAGCTAGCCTTGATGTGTCATGAATTGGTGCCCACTGAAAAGAAGAAGATTGAAAGGTACACTCGTGGGTTTCCTGAAAGAATCAAAGGAAATATCACTTCTTCAAAGCCTGCAACTCTGCATGATGCCATCAACATGGCCCGTGAACTGGTTGAGCAAGCAGTTCAGGGTAGGGCTGCTAGAATTGGTAAATGCAATAAGAGGAAATGGGAAGACCACCAAAGAAACAACAACAACAACAACAACAATAACCCCAAAAACAACAACAACCGCAACCGAAACAACAACTATCACCAACAACAAAACAGGAGGCAGGAAACTGCCAGGGCCTATGCTGCAGCCCCAGCTGAAGGTAAGGTTTATGCCGGAAATCTACCAAAATGCAATCGGTGCAACTTACATCATCATGGACCATGTCCTCCGAAGTGCCGAAGATGTCAAAGAATGGGTCACATGGAGAAGGATTGTAGAGCTAGACTTCCGGGTGCAGGTGATGACTTCCTGCAGAATGTGACATGTTTTGGGTGTGGTGAGAAAGGACACTACAAGAACAAGTGTCCTAAGGTAGGGAACCAACTGAATGGGGGAGCTCATGGGAGAGCTTACGTGGTGGTTGAAAATCCACAGCAGAATCCGAATGTGGTCACGGGTACGTTTCTTCTCAATGACCACTACGCGCTTGTATTCTCTTTGATTCTGGTGCTGAGAAGAGTTTTGTATCTTCTGTGTTTACACCTTTTATTGATATTGCCCCGACCGCTTTAAATACTAGTTATGAAGTAGAGTTAGTAGATGGAAAGGTGGTTAGTACCAACACTGTTTTACGTATTTTGACACTTAGGTGCTTGCTACTAATCATGTGTTCAAAATTGACCTACTCCCGACCCGACTAGGAAGTTTCAATGTAATTAATTGTAATGGGATGTTTTCATACCACCGAGCTGTCATAGATTGTTTTGAAAAGATTGTTCGTATTCCTCTTCCGAATGGCGAGATTCTTGAAGTCCAAGGCGAGAGGCCGAAAAAGGATCCTGGATCACTTGCATGTATCAAGGCTGATGAGAAGAAGCTTGATGACATCCGTGTTGTCCGAGACTTCCCTGAGGTATTTCCAGATGATCTGTCAGGTTTACCTCCAGTGCGTGAGATAGAATTCCGCATCGATCTGATTCCAGGCGCGTCGCCAGTTGTTAAATCACCATACCGACTAGCTCCGTCAGAGATGTTAGAGTTGTCGAACCAGCTAAAGGAGCTTCAAGAGAAGGGCTTTATTCGACCCAGTCATTCTCCATGGGGAGCAACCGTGCTTTTTGTTAAGAAGAAAGACGGTGCGATGAGAATGTGTATTGACTACAGAGAATTAAATAAGTTGACTATAAAGAACAGCTATCCTCTCCCCAGAATTGACGACTTGTTTGATCAATTACAAGGTGCGTGTTGTTTATCCAAGATAGATCTTCGTTCAGGATATCACCAGCTAAGAGTTCGAGAGGAAGATATACCGAAGACCGCGTTTAAAACACGTTATGGGCATTTTGAATTCACAGTCATGCCATTTTGGCTGACGAACGCACCAGCAATATTTATGGACTTAATGAACCGCGTCTGCAAACCGTATTTGGACAAATTCGTAATTGTGTTCATTGACGACATCTTAATCTACTTAAAGTCAGAAAAAGAGCATGAATTCCACCTGAAGATGATTCTAGACTTACTCAAGAAGGAGAAGTTATATGCCAAATTTTCAAAGTGCGAATTTTGGTTGAAAGAAGTCCAATTCCTAGGACATGTGATCAACCGTGACGGTATCCATGTGGATCCTAGCAAGGTTGAGTCAGTCAAGAACTGGAAGATTCATGAATCGTCAACTGAAATCCATTCATTTTTAGGATTGGTGGGTTACAACCGAAGATTTATTGAGAATTTCTCCAAGATCGCCAAGCCCCTCACCCTGTTGACTCAAAAGAATAAGACATATGTGTGGGGTGATAAGCAAGATGAAGCTTTTCGCATTCTGAAGGAGAAGCTATGCAATGCTCCAGTGCTAGCACTCCCCGATGGACCAAACGACTTTGTGGTCTATTGTGATGCATCGAAACAAGGTTTTGGGTGCGTGCTGATGCAGCGGGGCAAAGTGATAGCGTATGCGTCGCGACAGTTGAAGACGCATGAGAAAAATTATACCACCCACGACCTGGAATTGGGTGCGGTGGTGTTCGCTCTTAAAATCTGGAGACATTATCTTTATGGGACGAAAAGTGTTATCTACACTGACCATAAGAGTCTCCAGTACATCTTTGACCAGAAAGATTTAAATATGCGCCAAAGGCGGTGGATCGAGTTGCTCAGTGACTACGAGTGTGAGATCAAATACCACCCGGGCAAGGCAAATGTGGTGGCAAATGCCTTGAGTAGAAAAGAAAGGCTCAAGCCAAGGCGAGTACGTGCTATGAGTATTACTATCCATTCTAGACTTAAGACTAAGATTTTGGAAGCACATGGCGAAGCTTCCAAGGATCTCAAAGACCCAGCCGAATGGCTAAGAGGATTAGAAACACATTTTGAGCGACGAGATGATGGTGGAATTTACTTCTTCGATCGTATCTGGATTCCATCAGTTGGTGGTGTAAGGAAACTGATCATGGATGAAGCTCATACTTCTAGATATTCAATACATCCAGGTGCAGATAAGATGTACTATGATCTGAGAGACTTGTATTGGTGCCTGTATGAAAAGACATTGCTGATACGTATCAGGTGTCTTACGTGCTCTAAGATTAAAGCCGAACATCAAAAACCCTCAGGATTACTTCAGCAACCAGAAATCCCTGAGTGGAAATGGGAGAAGATAACAATGGAGACTTATCACAAAAGTTGCTAGAACAGCGTTGGGTAGGAGCGATTTGGGTCCATTTTTGGATAATTGACCAAGTCGGCTCACTTCTTACTTATTCTTAAAGATAACCAAACAGAGAAGGTAGTCAAGGATTTATATCTACGATATTGTGCAAGAGACATGGCGTACCGTGTCAATCATCTCAGACCGTGATGGTCCGAATTCGCGTCACACTATGCAAGCCTCTTCAGAAGGCGTAAGGTACAAAAACTACACGTGAATTTTGGAGTACGGCTTACCACCCTAGAAGACCGACGGTCAGAGTGAGCGTACTATTCAAACGCTGGAGGATATGCTACGAGCTTGTGTTATGGATTTTGGTGGCAGTTGGGATACTCATCTCCCATTGGTTGAGTTTTCTTATAATAATAGTTACCACACGAGCGTTAAGTGTGTGCACCATTCAGCACTGTACGGTAGAAGTGTAGATACCCCCGTAATCTATGACTGAAGTGAGAGAAAGTCGCTTATTGGACCAGAAATTGTGCATAAACGACACGAAAAGATTTTCAAAATTAATGGAAAGGTTGAAAACGATAAGGAGTACCGCCAAAAAGCTATGCTGAATAAGAGGCGGATAGACTTTTGAATCACAAAGTTTGGAAACGAGTGTTACTTAAGGTAGACTCCATGGAAGGGAGGGTACGATTTTGTAAGAAGGAGCTGGCACCACGATATGTGGACCATTTGAAATAGTGGAGGTGTTTGGACCCTGGTGGCTTTATCGCTAAATTACCGAGCCATAGCTAGCTGTGTCCACGACACGTTTCATGTGTCAAACCTCAAGAAGTGCTTGGTTGAGCCAGATGTTCAAGTGCCTTTGTAGGAGATCGAGATTGATGAAAATCTGCGTTTTGTCGAAGAGCCTATTGAGATTGTGGATCGAGATGTGAAAAAAGCTAAATCGGAAAAGAATCCTATTAGTCAAAGTTCGTTGGAACTCTCGACAAGGAGCTGAGTATACCTGGGAACGTGAAGATCAGTTCCGAAAGAAATATCCGCATCTCTTCTCTAAACTCGTACCTTCGTCAAGTGTTGCAACTTGAGCCTTGAGGACAAGGCTTTTCTAACCAGAGGAGAATGTAACATTTCGTATTTTCAGGTCATTTACAACGCTATTTAATTCACTATTAATTTTAGTCTCGTACGCGTTTACTTTTAATTCTTATTATATAGTTAAATCGCGTAAGCTAAAAATTATCATTCAACGTTAACGGGCACTAAACAAATTAAAGTTTACGTCAAGCAAACATTAAATTATTATTTTTTATTATTATTTTATTTTTACGAAAGTAATAATTAATTTTTATATTTTATTTTCTATTGGTCTTGCGTAAAACGTTACAGTTCCGCAAATTAAATACATTTAGGTCTACCCGGAAGCACCCAAAACCTTTTCTACGCTTCAACAATAACTCTAATAATACCCAATACCCAAATTATATAAACTTTACCACTTAACTATCTTGCCGCCCACACTTAAGTTAACAAGTTTTAGAATTCAACAACACTACGAAAACATGTACTCTTCCATCCTTACCGTTAATCCCATGGAGGGGGGGGGGGGGTGGCAGGGGGGGGGGGGGGGGGGGGGGGTTCTTCGGGGGTGCGGGGGGGGGGGGTGGGGGGGTTACTCTGTGCAATAAATCTTCATGAAATATCAAGGAACATTCCTTGTCCTTATTCCCCTAAAACACGCAGCCAAGAAAACATGGAGAACCCAAACATATTTCTTAAGACTTCTTATCACACATGAGTACTTGAACTAGTTGACTACTTTTTCTTATGCTAGTTTCCTTTGTAACCGGCCCCCCTATCCCATGTAACACTTGAATTTTTCAAATAGTTATCTTGACCATTTCTTGTAGTGTATATATATAAGTGTATACTAGTCTTGCATGCATTCTTATTCACTCGCAAGTTCAAAACACTCTTCCTTGTTTCTTAACCCCAACCCACGGCTCACATATCAAGCACCAAGAACAAACCATAAACTTTCACTTATCAAGTATACAAGTGATCTAGGGTGATATCTAAGGTAGAACAAGAATGTTTGGAGTCTTGGTTTTGTTTCATCATCTTGCTTGCCTAAGGTCATCTAAAACTCGATCCTTTCATACTTCATTTCATGTTTTTACATACTTGTTATCTTGTTATCACCATCTAGGTTTTGTTACATGTGTTTACAAAATGAAATGGGTTTATGTACATACATATACTACTCAAAATCTATGTATATTCTTAGTAAAAAGAAGTTTAAAATACAAAGAATATACTACTATACTAAATGGCTAAACTTATGAAGAATTTTATATAAGTTACTTGTTAAAGGTTTAACAACAAAGTTGATACATGTATTCATGAGGACTTGGACTTGGACAAATATTGGACATCATTTAGAGGACTCTAAATATGTATAACGTAGGATATCAAGGGAAACAGGAAGCTTGTACAAAGTTAAGAAAGTAACAAGTTCATAAGAGCTTGTTTTTCAAACCCTAAAGACCATGCAATCTGTTTTGATCATTCTGTTTGAATTTGTGTTTTTGTAAAATATAAACCCTACTGGATCTTGTAGTACTCTTCAAGACGATCGTAGGCATATAAAGAACTTGAAAAACCGATTTATAACGAAGAAGATACCATAATCGCAAAATCTAAGTTTATAAAAATAGTTTTATAAACTATTCGAGTTTTTTGTTTCAACAAAGACTTTTATAAAATCAGTGGGTGCTTTAGATGGAAGTTCATCTCGTCACGAATCCGTGCATATAAAGAACACTAAAAACGGAGTTAAAACGAGAAAGATACGATGTTTTAAAGTTATCGGATATTATATATAAAAGCTGAAAAGCTGTATTGTTTCAGCGCTCTCCTGCGAAACTGCGTTTTTTGGAGGGTGAGACCTTCGTTTCCGATTGAGCCAAAATAAAAAGTTGTAAAACTACAAAAGTTGTTCGAACGACATTTTAACATAACCTGCCGATTTTCATAATTTTCGGATGTATAGTTTGTAAACTAGACACTTTTCCTGACATGAATAGTGTTGGTTCGTTTTTTATAAAAAAAATTGCGAAACAATTTAGAATCACTTATATAATATTTGTACAAGATTTAACTTTATAAATATTATTTTACAAGACGATCGTACCACTTATACGACAACATTATACGAATAATAAAAACGTTAAATCAAGTATTTTTAACAAATAAATAAATATAAGGGACAAGATATACTACTTCTTTGCAAATACGAATACATGGACATTTATTTTTCAAGATACAAATTTATAGTGCTTTACATTTTTAATATACAAGGTGGAGGAGAGTTTTAGTGGTGATGAAACGCTATAACATGTTGGAGCCGCATTATATTTCACAAATGCATTATACACATACAACCATATGTAATTAGGTTGCATTCGGACTTGTCCGTGACGTTTCACTTATTTAATATTCACTATCCGTTCATTCACTTGAGGTGAGTTCATAGCACCATTTACATCTACTGTTTTACAAACTTTACGGGGTGAAATTACATGCTTGTTTTACTATGGACACAAGTGTTTTAAATTGTATGCTATCCAGATTATTGCCTGAATATTATTCCCTAAGTTACCGTATTGCCATTTAAGTCCCTACGCAACACATGACCGTTAATTGCTAATTAGTAAGCGCGAGGTTATAGATAGAATCTATCGGGACAGAACAATCCCCACCTTGAATTTTCTGGTCACAAGGTGACCAAGGTGCATTAACATTGGAAGAACTTATTAAGTTGTTGGCAACATCATATATTTCCTTGGGGCACAAATCTAGTTAAGGTTTCGGGTCCTGACTTAGTGCAATATTTACATGTTTTCCTGACAACAGAATATGTTTTCATAGTCTACTATTACTTTAAATCCCTGTGGTCCACTCTTATTACCGACAAACCTATGAATCATTCAACCTTTGTGTTGACTTTTAGCATGTTTTAATTTCAGTCCCTAAGAAATATAAGGCTTGAGGATTGGAGCCGTTCGGATATCAATGAAGATGGATTTTGTGTTTACTTAAATTCGATGCAACTTTATCTTTTAAAAACTTACGTCATCTTTTGGGATTATGAAGCTTTTGTTTAAAAGAACGTATGTAGTATGTTTATGACTCTTTTAATATTTTGGGATAATAACTGAAAACTCTGATATTTTATAATGCATCGAATGAAACTTTATTTAAACGTCTCTTTTGAGGTCGTTTCTTATATCTTGATTGTTGTACTATGACGTAGCACCCTATTATTACCATTCCGCTGCAAGTCTGATTTTGGGGGTGTTACAGATTGGTATCAAGAGCCAAGTATATAGGGAACTGGGTCATTTTTAAAACTAGTCTATAACCATAATTTTTAAAGATTTTCTTTACTTTCATTTTCAAAATACAGAATCCTTCATCGGATATCCGCGCGCGCATTCCCTGATCCTTACTTACTCTTCTGATTATCATTATTGTATTATATAGTTTATATATAATACTTGGTTTAAATTCGATCCCTTATGTCTATCTTCTAGCGTATTACTATTCATTCGTATCGGTCGATTATATAAATATTGACCATTCCGATTAATTCATGATTATTATAAAATTCTTATTTTCTCGGTTAGTATCATATACCTCGACTCAATGTACTCTTACAAATTCTTACCGGATTTTGTACTTGTATTGTTGACAGAATCATGCCGCCCAGAAGATTGAAAAAGAAATCTATTAAGAGGTTGGTGGAAAAGCGTGTGGCTAAAGCTATTGAAGAATACGAAAAGTCTAGGGCTAATTTGGATAGTGCTGGAAGTTCAGGAGGAAACCTTGGGAATGCGAGCGAACTATGAATGGTGCATGGTTGTTCCTACAATGAACTTTTATGAATCTGGAAAAGCCTCACTCTTTTAATGGAACAAGGGTGTTGTTGGTTAAGGCGTTGGATAGAGAAAATAGAGCCAAGTGTTTGAAACTACAGTGTGCTGAAGGAAGATAAGGTATGTTTGTTGCTAAGAACTTTCGAGGTCATTGCGTTAACATGTGGAAAGGGAAATGTCAACACCCTAGGGCTCGTCAATCTAACCATACAATCCCTGGACTGAATTCAAGACGATGATGACTACGGAATACTTCCCTCAGGCCAACCGACAATCCAAAGGATGAGCAAGAGCTCTGGACGCCTGACTCTGGAAAGGAGATGACCATTGAGAGGCATACAACAATCGTTTCCATAAGTACCTTGATGTGTCATAATGGTGGCCCACTGAAAGAAGAAGATTAAAAGGTACACTCGTGGGTTTCCTGAAAGAATCAAAGGAAATATCACTTCTTCAAAGCCTGCAACTCTGCAAGATGCCATCAACATGGCCTGTGAACTTGTTGAGTAAGCAGTTCAGGGTAGGGCTGCTAGAATTGGTAAATGCAATAAGAGGAAATGGGAAGACCACCAAAGAAACAACAACAACAACAACAACAATAACCCCAAAAACAACAACAACCGCAACTTAAACAACAACTATCACCAACAACAAAACAGGAGGCAGGAAACTGCCAGGGCCTATGCTGAAGCCCCAGCTGAAGGTAAGGTTTATGCCGAAAATCTACCAAAATGCAATCTGTGCAACTTACATCATTATGGACCATGTCCTCTGAAGTGCCGAAGATGTCAAAGAATGGGTCACATGGAGAAGGATTGTAGAGCTAGACTTCGGGGTGCAGGTGATGACTTCTTGCAGAATGTGACATGTTTTGGGTGTGGTGAGAAAGGACACTACAAGAACAAGTGTCCTAAGGTAGGGAACCAACTGAATGGGGGAGCTCATGGGAGAGCTTACGCTGGTGGTTGAAAATCCACAGCAGAATCCGAATAGTGGTCCACGGGTACTTTCTTCTCATGTTCTGCTGATGAATTATGATTTATGAATCGTTGAAGCTCGGGTTCTAAACAATCGTGTTCAGAAGCCATAGCTGTGAGCTCGTCAAACTTGACATTTATGGTTTCCATAATCTTTTTAGTGCGTCTGTTATAGATTCGAAACCCTCTTGATGTTTCCGAATAACCAATAAAGACCCCAATGTCTGCTTTTGGTTTCATTTTTCCAAGATCGTCTCGGTCATTTGTTGGATAACACAATGAACCAAACACATGAAAATATTCAACATTCGGCTTTCTGCCACGTAATAACTCATAAGGTGTTTTGTTATGTCGTGTATGAATGATTGACCGATTTTGAGTAAAACAAGCGGTAGCCACTGCTTTAGCCCAAAGAAATTCAGGTAAGCGAGAAAATTTAAGCATCGTACGAGCAGCTTCAACAAGAGTTCGATTACGTCTTTCAACTACTCCATTTTGCTGAGGCGTTCGAGCAGTTGAAAATTGTTGCATGATGCCTAACTTTTCATAATGAGCTTTAAGAGTTGCATTTTTGAATTCAGTACCATTGTCTGTACGAATCTTGCAAACTTTGGCTTTATAATTCAGTTGAGCTTGAGCAATGAACTTCTTTATAATCTCTGGAGTTTCATCTTTCGAATGAAGAAAGTAAACCCATGTATATCGAGAATAATCATCCACGATCACAAGAATATACTTCTTTCCATTGATTGAAGCTACCCGCATTAGACCGCATAAATCCATATGAAGTAATTCCAATTTGGAGTGATCACTTGGAACTAATTTGAGTGGATGAGAAGCTTTCTTGATTTTTCCTCTTTCACAAGCAGAACAAAGGTGATCTTTTCAATATTTAAACTTTGGAAGACCATCAACCAAGTCAAGTCTGGTAAGATCGTTTATGGTGCCAAAATTAAGATGTGAAAGTATGCAGTGCCATAACCATGACTTTGTCGAAGTTGCCTTAGACATTAGACAAACGGGTAAAGAAGCAGCCATGTCAGAAATGGAGATAGTATATAAATTTGATTCGCGATCGCTTGTAAGCAAATCATCTCCTTCCAGATTAAGCACATAACATGTCTTAGAACGAAAAGCCACTTCTAAATCGCCATCACAAATTTGTCCAACGCTAAAGAGATTATGTCCAAGTCTTTCAACATAATATACATGACAAATAGTGTTATTTCCCTATATATAATCACCATAGCCTGTGATTGCTGCAAAATTATCATTTCCAAAGCGAATGGTGCCCATGAATTTCTCAATGAAATTTTTCAGCAGTGATCGATCACCCATCATATGCTTTGAACAACCATTATCAACAATCCAAAAAACAATCTGAACTACCTGCAATACAAGAAGAAACGGCACATGGACAAGTGGGCAATTTGATTACCCATTTCTTAACAAAGACTGATTGTTTTTCAGATAAACGATTATTCTGACCATTTGGGTTTGTGTTAACAGGAGACCAAACAACATTTGGTTTTGATTCAAACCATTTTTTCCAGATTCGACTAGTTTGAATCTTGTTCTTCATGTATGTGCTGAAAGACTTATCTCGTACATTTCTTTTATTTGTCCTATAAACATTATCGTTAGCTTTTGAGGTACTTTCGACATCAATCTTAGGTTTGGAGACTACATAAGTAGTATCTAAATACTTAGATAGTGTTGACTCCTTAGAAAACCTAGTCTTGCGGACTACATAAGTAGTATCATAAGATTTTGGTGTTCTAGATTTAGTGGATAAGGGTCTACGAACATTCGAATGCACATTCAATTTATAATTTGCAAAACAGTTATCATGGCATGGAATAAGCACATTTTGCATACAAGAAACACATAATAAAGTTTTTGCTTTAGAAGCGTTTGCAACATCAACATCAATTGCATTCTCTTTGTTTGAGATAACATTTTCAGATGTGATATCTGTTTGCTTATTTTTCCTAACGTAAACTGCTACTTTCTTTGCTGGCTTCTTAGAGTTAGCTAAGATACTATTCTTGACATGTGAATCCTTATTCATATTCATTGGTCTTCTAACACTAGATGCAGCATTCATTCCTGTAGAAAATAAATCATGCTTAGCCTCATTTTTTTGTGATTCATGTGTTGTGACAACTTTGTACATTCCAGGTGCTATGACATTTTTGTTTGAATTTACCCCTCTTTGTTTGGCAGGTGAAGTTTGTAAAGTGACTGGTTTTGACACGACATGGTTTTCTTCTGATTTTTAAACATCCGTTTTCTTTTGAATAACATGTTTGTGTAATGGTGTAACACAAGGAAGAGGCTGAGAACCATTTGTCTTGTCAAACTTAGTATTTGCAGACTTACCTTTTTCAACATTTGCCAGTCTAGTTTTTAACTCAGATATGGTAAACAAAAGATTCTGATTCTCAGCACGAATAGCACCATATGCATATGTTTTCTCAGAAACATGAGCAATTAATTCGTCCATTTCCGTTTGAGTTTGAGACTGTGTCGTTTTGATTGAATTAAAAAGCTTTTGATATTCTAATTTGTCATTATCACGTTCTTTTATCAAAGATTGTACCGTAAAATCCAAAGACACGTTCTAATCTTCAAGTTTTTCCATTTTTGAAATCCAAGAATAATCAAGAGGATTTGTGTTTTTATTCTTAAAACTTGAATCCCATTTATGTTTTTATTTTTCATGTTGTAACTTTAATTCAAAATCAACACTTTGCTTTTCACACCTTTGAACATCTTTTTCAAGAATTTTTATTTTTGCTTGCAAACCCTCTTGAATCTCGATGGATTTCTTTCTAAGTTGTTCAATTTCAGCATGGAGTGAATTGTCTACACATTCATGATTTAACAACACACTTAATTCAACTTCATGCTTGAGAGATACTTCCAAAGGTTGTTCTTTCAAAAAATAATTTTGCTTCTTTAGTTCACAAAGTTCACTTTCTGTAAACTCAAAAACATCTTTCATCTCTTTTATATCCCTCTAAAATATTGTCTTAAAGAATTCAAAATAGAACTGCAACTCATTTACAATTGGTTTGAGTTGATCTTGACAAAAATCATTGAGTTGTATTTCTTCAGGTGATGTATAAAAAATGCTCGCTCTTTTACAGTTCTTTTGAATTAATTCAGACAACCTTTGAAAACAATTTTTTATTTTATCTAATTCAATGATCAAAGGTGACTCACTCGGCATTGATGCCGGGATAGAAGGAGTTGCATTTGAATTCTTGTCAGAAGGAATAAAAGAAGATGGAAAATATTTTTGCTCAGCAGAAAGTTCTTTTTGAGGAACAAAGTCTTTATAGAGAGCATTTATTTGTGCATAATCAATTGTCCAACAATTCTGTTTATTTGCAACAGCAATTGGATCATTCATTTTTTCGTACACTTTTTGTTGACTTTTGGAAGCATCATCAAGAGTGTCCTCAGTATCTCTAACATTCAAAGAAATCTTTGAATTACCTAAACTAGAGGCAAGATATAACTTTGGACATTGAGAAATTGCTTGCTTGAGTGTATAAGGATTCGGGTACCCCAAACCATGTTTTAATTGCTGATCATACACAGACAATGGCTTTGGTCCAAGCATAAACATTCCTTGTAAGGAATTGCCAAGTTTCAAAATTAGATCAACATTCTTTTTCAGTTTGGCCTCAAGATCTAGAACAGTGTCATGATATTTATCCTCATTTTCACTCATTTGTCTTTTTAAAATTGAATGAGTCTTTTGAAGTTCCTCATTTTTCCGTTTGTAATCTTTGACATCTAAATCTAATTTATCTCGTTGTTTTTTAGATCTCGAATGATATCTTGATCACGAACAAATTAAGACTGGGCTTGTTGACTAAAATGTTTTGCTCGTTTATCGGCCTCAAGAAATTCGTTGAGATAATTATTATCCCCGTTTATGTTTTCCAAAACCCAAACCCTTTCCTTATACAACTCAAGCTGACTAGTCAAAGTCGTGTTTTGTTTTTGAACTTTTTGAGCAAATATTTGTTGTTTTTCAGCTTCCTGATATGCATTTCTAGCTAATTGCTCTAACGCATATAGATCAGGAACATGTGTATCTTTTTCAATACTGCCACTATTAACATTCCCATTAGGTGAATCAAATATAATATCGCTATCAATTTGATCATCACCAATGGTACTATTAATAATTTTAGTATGAGTTGGATACATTTGTTCATCATTTTCATTCAATTTTCAGTGTTGGATGAAGATTTACCTCACTTATAAATGCAGAATCATAGCTTGGCCCAGCATCAGAAGTATTATCACCTGGATGAATTCTGTCCATTAAGCATATGTTTTGCAGTGAGTTCTCAATTTCTTCATCCTTTGAAGGCATCAGCAAAGAGATAATACATATGCTCATCCGGTAAAGAATTACTCTAGCTTCATCCTGTTTTGCCAGAAACATTTGTTCCATGAAGTATTTTGAGTCCTGAACTCTTGGCTTTGGACAATTCCTAGCATAATGTCCTTTTCCACTGCAGTTGTAGCATTGAACAATTGAAGTGTTTCCTGAAGACGAGGTTCAAAGAGTCCTTTGAACATTTCCGGTCTCATTTGGAGCATTCGACCCCTCTACGATTTCCTCCTGAACATAAGCTCGTCTATTATTTCTTCCAGCATTACCAGAGTTCCTGCTTTGAATATTCACCCTGTCTCCTTGAATGATTGCTTGGTTTCTGGTATTGGATGAAGTGCGAAGACGATTATTTGTTGGAGTAGAAAAATTTTAAGTAATGGCTCGAGCAAGTAACAACATTGCAGATGTTAGAGGATCTTCAGAATTGGTGTGAACATCATCCTGCTGGTATTCATCTTCATAATCAACCACAGACGTGGGATGTGTCACATAATAAGACGATGTGTTTCTGGAAGATGAACCCGTGTGTGCTACGAGAGCCAAAGGATCATGAGATTTTTCTAACTTCTTTGCTCTTGAGACATTAACCAGTTTCTCGAATTGCTGAAGGTAATCAAAAAGATCATCAAACGTATCCACTGTCAAACGTTTAGCAAGACGAACTTGGGTAACATATTTCAACCATTCCGGTTGCAAGCTATTCAGAAACTTTGTGTTAATTGTAACAATTGGAAAATGCATGTCATTTCTTTCCAAATCGTTCATTAACTGAGCAAAACGATTGTAAACTGAAACAAGTGCTTCCCCTGGTTCAGCAACAAACTGATCAAATTCGTTTGTAAAACGAGTTTCTCTATCAACTTTGTTTTGTATAGTTCCCCTCATAAGACGTTCAACTCTTTTCCACATGTCCTTAGCCGAAGTGCAAGCATCCACAGAATTATAAATGTCATTTGGAATAGAAAGAAGAATCAGATTCAGACTCCATCTCAGCATCATAATGCAATAATCATCTCCTTGGTAAATCCTCACCGATTGTGCAATTTCGAAACTGTGGATTGTTTAGGGAATGAACAACATTCAATCTGGATAAGACACTACATCAAGCAATTTTTTAAGCCACTTTCGGTTTCCCTCTTTCGATTTATGTATCGTCTAAATCTACTTGCCCATGGTATATAACTACCCCTTTCAAGCATGGGAGGCCTAGTCTCAGAACCGGCATCAACAAGGGATTGTTGATATGTTTTGGATGTTGACATTTTTTATGATTCAAAGATTGGATCTTTGTAGACGAAAATGAGTGATATTTGTGAGAATATTTCCAAACTCGGTAACAATTGTAGAACTCGGACAACACTGTTCTCGGATAACAAGTAGTCTGAAACTCGGTAAACTTCTAGAGCAGAACTAAACTCGAAAAAAAATACTAACAAACTCGGTACACTAAAAACGTTTTAAACTCGGAAATGCTATAAACCAGAAATCGATTTATTTGTTTTAGTTAAAAAATCGATTTTTATGGATTAATAGTAACCACAAACTCGATAAAACCGAAATTTATGATAACTAAAAAATCCAGAACACATATAACGACAAATTCGATAAAATCGAATTTGAAGTCCAAGTTTAGTCAATACCGAATTTATCTTTCAAAAGTCCAATTTCACGATAAAGCCGTGAACTTGTAATGTGTAATCACGTTTGTAATCGAATTTCCGAGAACAAATCACTAAATCCTGAGTCACACTTTTCGATAAAACCGAAAAGTATGAATACTAATTAAACTCGATAGAAAACCGAGTTTATCAAAACTGCCTAATATACGTTTTTCGATAGAACCGAGAAAACGTATATATCTATTACAACACTTTTCTACCGAAATTAAACTAATAGTGATGCTCAATCTTTCAAAAATGTAAAGAAATGATCCGAGAATACTAATACACTCCCGAGATTGATGAAACACGGTAATCCATCACCAAATCCATAACGAAATAGCTTAATTATTCGAAACTGCTTCCAAAACGCTAATCGAGAGCTCAAATACGTCAACCGAATCCACCGAATTTCATCTTATCGTTCTAGGACGTGGAAAAAACTCACAAATCGACTCACTCGTAATCTATAATGGCGTATGATACCACTTGATGGGTCTTGTTTATCTTGAATCATACATAATCAACCATGGAAGCTTGTAGAGAATAGTAGAGGAGGGAAAGTATTCCAAAATTCAAATGTTATAAAATGGAGGGAAAGGGAAAATGTTTATTACAAGGCATCACCCTCTAATGATGATTAGAGGGGTATTTATAGGAGAAGGAAGGAGCCTTCCCTTCCTTTATTTTTCACTTCTAGTCCCTAATCTTTGGTAATTATGCTATTTCTTTCTTTTAGCATAATATACCTTATTACAAGCTACTTTATTCTAAACAAAATAAAGACTATTAACTAAATATAACTAAACCACATAATCGACACTTTTTATGAACCTAACAATCTCCCCCTAAGGGTCGATTATTCTGGGCGTTCTCTTCGAGGTCCAAGTGGTCTTCCATTCACATACATCTCCCATCTTCTCATTTGATTACGATACTTCAATCTTACTTCAATCTCTTCTTTAAACAATTTCAGATACTCAACTTCATCATTGGTGAGTTCTCTTTGTACATAGCCATACTTGATGTTGTTGCTTCTTTTTCCAACGATGGAAATGATAACTAGCTATCTAGTTGCATTTTATTTTAGTTTTTCCGCAATAAGTGTTTTAAGTTTAAACTTTATGTTGAATAAGCTAGATTTGTTCTAGCATCGTTAATCAAGTTTTGAATTTTAATTAATGAAGTATTATTTTTCTTTTACAATGAAATGCTTATTTATTTATTTATTCTTTTATGTTCAAGGATATGAAAAGCATTTTGGAAAACGATGAAGACGAGTGTCTAGTAGATAGTGGAACAAAAAATACCATTTAAAAAAACATAAGATATTTTTATGAATTTCATATAGCGAATGCAAACATCAACACGATTTGTGGTACTAGCAACTTGATTGAAGGCTCTGACAAAGCCTGCATTGTGTTACCTAAAGGTACACAATTAATAATAAATGGTGCGTTATATTCTAGTAGATCCAGGAGAAATCTACTAAGTTGTAAAGATATAAGACGCAATTGTTATCATCTTGAAACCATGACTCAAAATAAAATTGAGTATCTCCAAATTACATCCATTGAAAATGGAAAAAGTCCATAATGGAAAGATTGAAAGGTCTATCTTATGGATTGTATTTTACATACATAAATCAGACAGAAATCAATATGGTTTCTACCCGAAAGGGTATAGATCCCAAAATATTTACCCGTTGGCATGATCGATAGGGTCATCCGGGTGATATTATGATGAAGAGAATAATTGAGAGCTCAAATGGGCATCCACTAAAGGATCTCAAGATCCTATTATCAAAATATTTATCATATGAAACATGCTCTCTTAGAAAAATGATAACTAGGCTCTCAATCAATAAACTTGAAAAAGAATCTCCTTTGTTTCTAGAAAGAATTCAAGGAGACATTTGTGTGCCAATTACTCCTCCGTGTGGACTATTTTGATACTTTATGGTATTAATTGATGCATCATCCCGATGGTCCCATGTCTGTCTGTTAGCATCAAGAAATGTTGCTTTTGCAAGTCTATTAGCCCAAATAATTCAATTAAGAGCACATTTCCTAGATTATCAAATCAAGAAGATTAGGCTTGATAATGCAGGAGAATTTACACCTCAATCATTTAATGATTTTTGTATGTCAATTGGGATTATGGTTGAGCATCTTGTAGCACATGTGCATACAAAAAATGGTCTAGCTGAATCTTTAATAAAAAAGTTACAACTTATTGCTAGACCACTACTTATGAAATCAAATTTTCCACCTTCGGCATGGGGACATGCTATCTTACATGTTGCTACTCTTATTAGATTAAGACCAAGTGCATCTCATAAGTATTCTCCACTCCAACTGGTTTCTGGAAGAGAACTAAGTTTGTCTCATCTAAAAGTCTTTGGTTGTGGTGTCTATGTCCCAATATCACCACCACAACGAACAAAGATGGGACCTAAAAGAAGATTAGGAATTTATGTTGGTTTTAATTCTCCATCAATCATCAAATACTTGGAACCATTAACTAGAGATGTTTTTACATCACGTTTTGCTGATTGCAAGTTTGATAGACAAACAAGATGTAACTTGGAATGCATCACAAAGATCTTTTTGAAATGCCCATTTCCATACTCGAAATTTGACCAAAAATTAAAAACTTTGCGGAAGCATGAGACCGGGAATGACCTTATGTCATTCCCTTAATATAATTTTTAAAATACATTACCATTAGACTCTTGAAAGTTCCATTATCATAAAATAGACTTCATAAGCTTTCTAACGATATAAAGAACTTAATTTAACTCCTTACGGTTTGGTTTTTACGACTAAAACAAAACTGGCAAAAACCTTCTCTGATATGAGTTTACGCCGTAACCACTATGGTTACGCCATAAACTTATTTCACCCTTTATGTTACGGTGTAAAGAAAAGATTACGCCACTACAGAAAGTCATTTTACCCAAAACATGACTTTCAATACTCGATACTTCACAAAAACTTTCAGAACTCATTAGGACATCATAATACATCATTAACACGAACATTTGTAGTCTAAATGACCCAAAACATATATCTTACGTGGTTTGCCAAACACCCATTTCAACCCAATTACATTCACCTTAACAACCTATTAAACTAATGACTTTTACCCATTTTACAAATCCACATTTTATGACATTTGACATTTGATAACATTCATTAACAAGACAATAAGACACGTAGGGTTTCAACCTTGATTCAAGCTCGGCATCCTACATTATGCATACAATTACAAGTATATACACCTTCCAAACCGTGTACGTTCTTAAGCCTTTACCTTCTTCGCTTTAACCTACAAAACATTTCAACTTAAACATGTAAGCTTTCGCTTAGT
The DNA here is from genome assembly GCA_026074375.1 of Tanacetum coccineum. Classification (NCBI taxonomy): domain Eukaryota; kingdom Viridiplantae; phylum Streptophyta; class Magnoliopsida; order Asterales; family Asteraceae; genus Tanacetum; species Tanacetum coccineum. The sequence goes on from BQNB010000771.1 coordinate 81,116, forward strand.
AAGTAAAACGAATAATAACATGGCATTATATTTCATTCATCCATATAAGCATTACATTCATTCATTTAATAGTTCAAAGGACTATATCATACCATTACTTATCATAAGCACTCAAACCATGAACATCCACGTAATAACATTATATTTAGTTATTACTTTTTATTTAATAAAAATATTTAATAAATTATTTCATTTTTGTTCAAAAGCGTTTATTTAAAAAACGCAAATATTCGGGTTAAAAAGAAAAAAAAAATTACTTTCGAACAAGGCATAACCGGGTCACAAAATAAATAACAAATATTTTATAAATGTTATAAAAAAATATTTATGAAATACTATCAAGTAAATACTCATTTTTATCAGAAAAATGATTTGGAAAACTATGGCGCAAGTTTCGTATTCTGAATCATCCGTTAAGTCGCTCAAATGAGTCCCGAACTAATATTTTGTAAAAGTTTCTCAACAATTACACGTTTGGTCCCTGGGAAATATCACACTCTTAACCCTAGACTATTGTAACTTGCCATTTTTTTATAACTTTTATATATATATAAAATTTATACACATTTTCATTCATTTACAAAAATTAGAAACACACACACACCTCCTCATTTCTCTCCTCCCCTTCATCGGAAAACTTTTCCGGTCACCGGAAAACACCATCGCCGTCGTCGGCCGCCGCCGTCGTCGCCGGAAAAATCGCATGCAACCCGATCAACCTATATTTTCCGAATCCCCTCGTCGTTTCCTACGTTTTCCACCAAAAATATTCCACATGCAATGGGTATTTTTCTAGTTTTAATTTGGTTCGGGTTTGGTCGAAATGGGTTGAAAAACACTAGTAATTGATGATAAATAAACCTTGTAACAAGTGAGTTTTGTTAAAAAGTTTATGGTTTTGGTATTTTGGTTCGGTTCGAGTTCGGCAAAGGCAAGAAAAGGGAACGAATCGAGTCCAAGTTTGCTTAATATAGCGTTGTAAGTATTCGTGTTACTATTGTTTCGTTTGTTTCGCGTTTCGATAGATTATAAATATATGTGATGAAATCCGATGAACTTGCGTCAACTAGATTAGTTATGATGTGGGTTGATTGAGCGAAGTGAGTAATGTTTATAGACCATTTTGGATGTATTGTGAATGAGTTTTTGGGTCAAAAATAGTTTTCGGCGCATTTTGAAAGTATAAAAAACGAACAGAAACTTCAGCACGTATTTCGAGGTTCGAAAATTTGTAAATTCTGATTTTTGATTGAAAAATATGATAAAGCTTTCCGAGACGATCGTTTTGATATAAGGTAGAGCTTCTAACTCCTAATAACGAAGAAGTTACGGCGAAAATAAGATTTGAAAACTAAGAAAAAGCAATCAGCTATTTTGAGCTTATTTACATTCTGATCCGATTTTCAACGGCCGTTTCGGGCACTTTCGAGTCCGTTTCAGCCTTCCGGCGAAACACAAAAGTTGTCCGGAATGACGTTTTCTATAAAATCTCTTTTTGGTCAAAGTCATGAAAACGTGATATAGCGGGTCAAAACCGATGGTCAAACTGCTGCGTTTTTATTAAAAATACAAGTTTCAGCAGAATTGAAAAATGGCATTTTGATCATTTTCTGTCGAGATTCAGGTCTCGGCTAAAACTAAAAAGTTGTCCGGAATATCGTTTCGCATAAAATATCTTCTTTGTCCGAAGCGTGAAAATGTGATATAACGGGTCATTTGGAGCGGGTCAGATTTAGTAACTTATATGTACATATAGTCAAAGTCAAATAAAGTCAAACGTTGACATTTGAAAGTCAACGGGTCAATATAAAACTTGTCGGATGTTTATAAAAATGGCAAACGCTTTTAGTAATGCGAGTATAACAATTTAGACTTAATAACTATTATAAATGAGTACATTTCTAAAAATAGTAACTTTTTGTAAACGTATGGGATATAATCCCGATATGGGTAATTAATAATCAACTTGAATGTCGAAAGTTCGACGAGATAACAAAATATTATCACAAATATATTTTGATAACGAGACTTACTAAATATAGTGACTTTCCAAAAATAAAAAGTTTCTTAAAATAGAAAGTTTTCGATTAAGTCATGTAAGATATAAATAAAGGAACGAGCGTAACCTAATACTGTGGGGTTTTAGGATCTAAGGCGCAAGTGGATTTCTCATCACATGTATATATATATATATATATATATATACTATATATATGATTTTGTTGATACGATGTACGCATCGTCGAACATACTTTTCGGTATAGTAATCGAGCGACTCTAATTATAGGTCGTGATCGCATTTATGGATTATCGTGCTAGACTTCATTATTTGATCACCGGCTATTGATCAAGGTGAGTTCATAGCCTCGCATTTAATTATTTTAATTGTTTTATTAACCCGCGAGGGGGATAACATGCTTGTTTTTAAAATAGAACACAAGGGACCCGAATGTATGCTAGTAGTCTTGATTATTATAAGTTAGCTTAACTCGCTAGATAAAAGACCCGCGGAAATCATGAATTGTTAACTACCGGGTAATGGTAGACGCTTATACATGAAATAGTACTATTTGGAGGTTGCCACCTCCAATCCGTGACGACTGGCTATCGTCATGTGTCGGGAAAATGACACTAAATACATGGTTGATACATGCTTGTTTTAACGAATAAATTTCGGTTACTATTTAAATGAGCGTTATCATGAAGTTTTTTACTAAAGCTTTTGCTTAATTACCACATGATTTCTAATAATGTTTGATACATGCTGTTTTATAACTGGACACAAGAAACTTTATGATATGTGGACCCAAAATATGAGGTCAATTGCATGAGTTAGTTATTGCCAAAGACCCCACATCATGAACTGTTAATTGCCTATAATGGGTGAGCGCTAGTACAAGTAAATAGATCTATTGGGTTTGACAGCCCTGTTCGGGGGTATGAATCGAAATCCTTTCGAGCAAGATCCAGTCAACGGGACAATTTGTATTTAGAAGTTAGGTATAAGGCAATAATACCTAGTTATGGGGCAACATGAATTACATACAAGATATGTGTTAACGTCAAGGCTTCGGTGTCATGAGCTCAATGCAATCAAGATTTATACATTGTATTCGTTGCAATGTATTCTGTTGAATTATACTTTGAAATACTGTCGCTGGGCGTATCTTAAACCTTGCCGTGGTTTCCCTATATTGAACATTACTGTATTTTATTGAAACATTACTTGGATTTCGATAACAATTCTTCTAAATGTTGTAACGCTACTTTTCTTACAGAAATATTTCTTGAACTATTTCAATACTTGCTTCCTTTTACTTAAACCTATGAATTCACCAACATTATTGTTGACGTTTTGCATGTATTTTCTCAGGTTATTATATTGCTAGCTGAGCATTGGGAGCATTTGAGTCGCGTGGATATCAAAACTTAAAGGACTCGGTTTTCTTCACATTCGATAATCATTTATCTTTAAAATATACATTGAATCATGTTTGAACTCTTTTAACTTGGTGAAAAGGAAATTATTGGGACCGTAAAATTACCTGATTGTTTAAATCGAATGTGTCATTTTATTAAAAGTGACTCTTTTGAAGTCGTTTTTCTATAATTGTACTTTGTGCCTTAAGTCGCACCCCAATGTTACTATTCTGCTGCCGTCCGATTTTGGGGGTGTGACAGATTGGTATCAGAGCACTCGTTATAGCGAACTAGGTCGTTTTCAAAACCCTAGACTATAACCGTTTTTCGAAAAATTTTAAGAGTCTTTCACCATTGTCCGATATCCATGCGCGCTTGCTCCCAGGTAATTTATATGCTCTCTTTTGCTTCTTTACTGCTATTACATTAATAATTTGTATATAATACTTGGTTATTATTTCGCTCTCATACGTCTATCTTATGACGTCATACTATTTGCTTCATAGCGGCCGATTATATATATACGTTGCTTACTCCGACTATCGCGTACTTCCTGTTTTCTTATATTCTCTCTCGAACGTCAATACTAGTATTATATATAGATACTCGTACATATGTGTATAGTACGATGGTACTTTTTAATGAGTTCGTTTACTTCGATATATTGTGAGCGATGCGGTTATCTCCGAAACATTTACGCGACCTTGCTTCATTCCTTTTTTTTTGTTGAAATTCGGCGTAGTTTGTCAATTTCGCTAGTTATTCTATCATTTGACTTCGAGTTTGAACACTCTCTTTATGCTTTTGAATCGTATATGTTGCTTCGTAATCTATTGTTTTGGTATTGTGTTTTTGTGCCGGCGATACTTAAGTAGGATGATTTATAATCATCTTATTGAAATGGATTAGGACGCTTCTTCATTTGAATAAGGAAATTATAAATTACCGAACCATAAGTTTATAAATTATTACTTACAAGGATTGGGACGCCTCTTTTTGTAAGTGACAAATTATAAATGAGTGGGCTTATGTTTATCCGACATAGCGTGTGTTCGTCCGTATGAATCATTCCTTGGGCTATGAATTTCTTTCGACTCGTGCTTTGTTATATGGATTTTTTCCGAATGTGTATCGACCGCCGCAAACTTGATAATCTAATAGTAATAAATCATTAATCACTTTCAAGAATTGTCGACTTGTTAAATTCTTCGTTCCAATGGCTTTTCTTCGAGTCGTGTATTCCATCCTTCCATTTGAAGATTCTCATTACATTTGATTCATTCGCTCATATCGATTGCATATATTCTATGCTTTGACCTTTGTTCACTCAAATTTTCGTTGGAACCTCGACGATGACCTAGGTATATCCACTCATCAAATCACTAGTAAACCAAGGACGAATAAAACGAATTGAGCACCGGGACGGCGCTCTCTTAAGATGGGTAGACTGTAACAACCGGTAATTTTCAGACGTTTAAATGACTATTTTACCCTTTGACTTTTTGGGTCTGACTTGACTTTGACCCTTTTGACCTTTTATTATCAACTAAAAACGATAATCACGTAACCGGTAAAAAAAAAAATTCAACTCATTTAAATAATAAATCATATTTATTATTACACATCTCTCACTTACGACTTTATTTTTCAAACTTATTTGATTTAAAAACGAGAACGATGAGTACTGACATAAAAAAATAATTAAATTATATTTAGTTATTACTTTTTATTTAATAAAAATATTTAATAAATTATTTCATTTTTGTTCAAAAGCGTTTATTTAAAAAAACGCAAATATTCGGGTTAAAAAGATAAAAAAAAATTACTTTCGGACAAGGCATAACCGGGTCACAAAATAAATAACAAATATTTTATAAATGTTATAAAAAAATATTTATGAAATACTATCAAGTAAATACTCATTTTTATCAGAAAAATGATTTGGAAAACTATGGCGCAAGTTTCGTATTCTGAATCATCCGTTAAGTCGCTCAAATGAGTCCCGAACCAATATTTTATAAAAGTTTCTCAACAATTACACGTTTGGTCCCTGGGAAATATCACACTCTTAACCCTAGACTATTGTAACTTGCCATTTTTTTTAAACTTTTATATATATATAAAATTTATACACATTTTCATTCATTTACAAAAATTAGAAACACACACACACCTCCTCATTTCTCTCCTCCCCTTCACCGGAAAACTTTTCCGGTCACCGGAAAACACCATCGCCGTCGTCGGCCGCCGCCGTCGTCGCCGGAAAAATCGCATGCAACCCGATCAACCTATATTTTCCGAATCCCCTCGTCGTTTCCTACGTTTTCCACCAAAAATATTCCACATGCAATGGGTATTTTTCTAGTTTTAATTTGGTTCGGGTTTGGTCGAAATGGGTTGAAAAACACTAGTAATTGATGATAAATAAACCTTGTAACAAGTGAGTTTTGTTAAAAAGTTTATGGTTTTGGTATTTTGGTTCGGTTCGAGTTCGGCAAAGGCAAGAAAAGGGAACGAATCGAGTCCAAGTTTGCTTAATATAGCGTTGTAAGTATTCGTGTTACTATTGTTTCGTTTGTTTCGCGTTTCGATAGATTATAAATATATGTGATGAAATCCGATGAACTTGCGTCAACTAGATTAGTTATGATGTGGGTTGATTGAGCGAAGTGAGTAATGTTTATAGACCATTTTGGATGTATTGTGAATGAGTTTTTGGGTCAAAAATAGTTTTCGGCGCATTTTGAAAGTATAAAAAACGAACAGAAACTTCAGCACGTATTTCGAGGTTCGAAAATTTGTAAATTCTGATTTTTGATTGAAAAATATGATAAAGCTTTCCGAGACGATCGTTTTGATATAAGGTAGAGCTTCTAACTCCTAATAACGAAGAAGTTATGGCGAAAACAAGTTTAGAAAAATTAAAAAGTTCCAATCAGCTATATAAGAATATTTGGTTGCTGATCCGATTTTCAACAGCCGTTTCGGGTACTTTCGAGTCCGTTTCAGCCTTCCGGCGAAAAACGAAAGTTGTCCGGAATGACGTTTTCTATAAAATCTCTTTTTGATTAAAGTCATGAAAACGTGATACAGCGGGTCAAAACCGATGGTCAAACTCCTGCGTTTTTATTAAAAATACAAGTTTCAGCAGAATTGAAAAATGGCATTTTGGTCATTTTCTGTAAAGATTCAGGTCTCGGCTAAAACTAAAAAATTGTCCGGAATATCGTTTCGCATAAAATCTCTTCTTTGTTCGAAGCGTGAAAATGTGATATAACGGGTCATTTGGAGCGGGTCAGATTTAGTAACTTATATATACATATAGTCAAAGTCAAATAAAGTCAAACGTTGACATTTGAAAGTCAACGGGTCAATATAAAACTTGTCGGATGTTTATAAAAATGACAAATGCTTTTAGTAATGCGAGTATAACAATTTAGACTTAATAACTATTATAAATGAGTACATTTCTAAAAATAGTAACTTTTTGTAAACGTACGAGATATAATCCCGATATGGGTAATTAATAATCAACTTGAATATCGAAAGTTCGACGAGATAACTAAATATTATCACAAATATATTTTGATAACGAGACTTACTAAATATAGTAACTTTCCAAAAATAGAAAGTTTTCTTAAAATAGAAAGTTTTCGATTAAGTCATGTAAGATATAAATAAAGGAATGATCGTAACCTAATACTGTGGGGTTTTAGGATCTAAGGCGCAAGTGGATTTCTCATCACATGTATGAAAATATATATATATACTATATATATGATTTTGTTGATACGATGTACGCATCGTCGAACATACTTTTCGGTATAGTAATCGAGCGACTCTAATTATAGGTCGTGATCGCATTTATGGATTATCGTGCTAGACTTCATTATTTGATCACCGGCTATTGATCAAGGTGAGTTCATAGCCTCGCATTTAATTATTTTAATTGTTTTATTAACCCGCGAGGGGGATAACATGCTTGTTTTTAAAATAGAACACAAGGGACCCGAATGTATGCTAGTAGCCTTGATTATTATAAGTTAGTTTAACTCGTTGATGAAAAAGTCCCGCGGAAATCATGAATTGTTAACTACCGGGTAATGGTAGACGCTTATACATGGAATAGTACTATTTGGAGGGTGCCTCCTCCAATCCGTGACGACTAGCTATCGTCTCGTGTCGGGTAATGGCACAACGGATGCGTTGTATAGAGAGTAATATGCACTTAACGAGGGTGTATAGTGGGCATACCTTGTTGGGAAACATAGACACCAACATATTGATATGGTAACGTTCAATGTCATGAGGCTTATAATAATCCCCTATAACGGTGTCTGATCCACATCGTTATGAAATGATGATTTTAAACGATACTTGTGTTCGGAATTTACATTTATAAACTCTATGAATTCACTCAACGTTTTGTTGACGTTTTTAAGCATGTATCACAGGTAAATTACTGTTGATGGCTTGGATGGGACGGAACGCGGATATCAAGGACGGTGCCTCGGTGAATCAATGTCATAATATAAATTTTAAAGTTTTAGAATTAAGTCATGATGTGACTTCAGAAAATAAATTTCTGTATTAATGTTGGGGACCATTGTAACTCTGATCTTTCTAATTGAATAAAAATTGTGTTTATTAAACGTACTATGTCTTTCACCGTTGTCCAATATCCGCACGCGCATTGTTCCCGATCCTTAGAAACCTTATGTGGTATATATTTGATTGCATATTACGTGCGTAACAAGTGGTTGACACTTGGTATAATTAATGACTATATAGATATATATAAATATATACGGCATCCATTCTATGATGTACGATCATATATATTTTGATATTCGCTTTTTGCGAAGAGTTTAATTTCTTTAAACAATTTGATGCGATATTATAAAATTATTTTGATACGTGATGAAAACATCGTTGTTATACGATTATCTTTGAAACTTTTTCGCGACTTACTTTTCATCTTTTGGTGATATTGATTTGTCACAGTTTGTCGATCCCATTGGGTAACTTATTGTTCGACTCCAAATTCGAATATTTTTCTATTGCTTTTGAATCGCATATGTTGCTTCATAACCTATTATTTTGAAATGTTTCGGTTGATGGGAGTGTGATGTCCGTCAAACGCGTGTCGTAATAATATATAGTATATCCCGTCTGATAAGACAATTAGTTTAGGAAAAATAATAGTCTATCTTCCGAGTGTCGTTTTTCACGGCGAGAGATGAATTGAAATTCATGAGAATGTTTCGTTTGATGGTTGAATGACAAATATTTTGGTTTTGATTTTAAAATATTTTTATGCTAAAAATTAAACTAATATTTAATTCTAAGATTTAAAACTACATGATAAACAAAAAAGCACAACAAAACAACACACAAAAAAAAAAACAACAAAAAACCACAAAAAACAAAAAAAAACAAAAAAAAGCAAAAAAAAAACCAAAACA
>BQNB010000771.1:97500-102500 GCA_026074375.1 Tanacetum coccineum
AACAAAAAAAAAAACAAAAAAAAAAAAACGCAAAAACACACAAAAAAAAAACAAAAACAAAAAACAAAACAAAACAAAAAAGCAAAACAAAACAAAAAAAACCAAACAACACAAAACGCAAAAGCAACAAAAAAACAAAAACAAACAAAATAAACCAACACAAAAAACAAAACAAACAAAACACAAAACACAAAAACAAACAAACAAAAACAAAAAAAAAAAGAAAAAAAGAAAACAACAAAAAAAAAAAAAAAAAAAAACAAAAACACAAAAAAACAAAAAAACAAAAACACAAAAAAAAAAAAAAAACAAAAAAACAAAAAAAAAAAAATAGCAAAAACAAAACCAAAACCAAAAAAAAAATCCAAAAAGCAAAAAACAAAAAAAAACACAGACAAACAAAAACAAAAAAAAAAGCAAAAAACAAAAAAAAAAAGCAACAAACACAAAAGCAAAATAAAAAAGACAAAAAACAATAAACAAAAAAACAAACAAAAAAAACAAAAAAACACAACAAAAAAGGCAAAAACCAAAAAAAAAAAACAAAAAGCAAAAAAAAACAAAAAAAAAAAAAAAAAAAACAAAAACAAAAAACCAACAAAAAAAAGCACAACAAAACAAAACAACAAACAAACAAACAAAAAAAAAAAAACAAAGAAAAAAAAAAAAAACAAAAAAACAAAAACACAAACAAAAAAAAAAAAGTAACAATCAAAAAAAAAAAACAAAAAACAATAAAAAAGCAAACAACAAAAAAAAAAACAAAAAACAAAAAAAAAACAAAAACACAAACAAACACAACAAAAAAAAAGAAACACAACAAAAACAAACAAAAAAAAAAAAGCAAGCAAAAAACAAAAAAAAAAACAAAACAACCAAAAAAACAAACACAAAAAACAAAAAACAAAAAAACAAAAAACAGCAAAAAAAAAAAAAAAGGATACAAAGCCAATACCGGCCCAAAAAAAAACAAACAAGCAACAAGGAAAGCAGTCCGACGCCCCCCGAGACTAAAAAAAAAAAAACAAAAAAAACATAAAAAAAACAAACAAAAAAAAAAAAAAAAAAAAAACAAAAACAAAAAAACACAAGCAACTAAAAAAAGCAAACATAAAAAACAAAAAACAACAAAAACAAAACACAAAAAAAAAAAAGCAAAAAAAACACAAACACACACAAGCAAAAAACCAAAAACAAAAACAAACAAAAAAAGAAGACACAAAAAAAACAAACAAAACAAATAACAAAAAACACAAAAAAGCAAAACAAAACAAAAAAAACAAAAAAAAACAAAAAAACAAAAAAACAAAAACAACAATCAAAAAACCAAATCAAAAAAAAACACAACAAACAAAAAAAAAAACAAGACAAAAAAAAAAAAACAAAAAAAAAAAAACAATAAACAAAAACAAAAAAAAAAAAAGCACAAAAAAAAAAAAAACAAAAAAAAACAAAAAAAAAAAAAAAAACAAAAAAAAACAAAAAACAAAAACAAAAATAACAAAAAAAAAACACAAGGACACAAAAAAGACAAAAACAGCAAAAAAACAAAAACACACAAACAACAAAAAAAAAAAAAAAAAAAAAAAAACAAAACAAAAAATAAAGCAAAAAAAAAAAAAAAAGAAAAAAAACAAACACAAAAACAAAAAACAAGCAAACAAAAAAAAAACACAAATAAAAAACAACATAAAAAAAACAGCATACAAAGACACCCCAAAAATAAAAAAAAAAAAAAAATAAACCCAAAAAAACAAAAATAGAACAAAAAAATCAAAAAACAAAAAAAACAAAGGCAAAAAAAACAAAAACAAAAAAAAACAAAAACACAAAACAAAAAAAGCAACAAAAAAAACAACAAACAAAAAAAAAAAAAAAACAAAAACAAAAAACACAACAAAACAAACAAACAATAACAAAACAAACAAAACAATAAACACAAAACAACAAACAATAAACAAAACAAAAAAAAAGCAAAAACATAGCAACAAACAAAAAAAAACAGAAAAAACACAAAAAAAAACAAAAAAACAAAGCAAAAAAAAAAAAAAAAACAAAAAAAAAACAACAAAAAAAAAAAAAAAAAAAAAAAAGCAAGCAAAAACAAAAAAAAAAAACAAAACAAAAAAACAAAAAACAAAAAGCAAAAAAAAAAACAAACATAAAAGCAATCAACAAAAAAAAAAAAAAAAAAAAAAAAAAAAACAAAAAAAACAAAACAAAAAGCAACAACACGCAAGCAAAAAAAAAAAAACACTAAAAATTAAAATAAAAAAAAAAAACAAAAAAAAAAAAAACAATAAAACCACAAAAAAAAAAAAAAAAAAAACAAAAAACAAAACAAAAAAAAAAAAAAACAAAACAAAACAAAAAAAAAAAAAACAAAAAAAAAAAAAAAAAAAAAAAACAAAAAAACAAAAAAAAACACAAAAAAACAAACAGAAAACAAACACAAACCAACAAAAAAACAAAACACAAAAACAACACAAAACAAAAAAAATCACAAAACAAAACAAAAAACAAAAAACAAAAAACAACAACAAACAAAAGGCAAAAAACAACAAAACACAAAAAAAAAACAGCAGCAACAACACAAAAAAAAAACAAAAAAAAACAAAGCATACAAACAAAAAACAAATCACAAAAAAAAAAAAAAAAAAAACAACAAAAGCACAAAAACAACAAAAAAAAAAAAAAAAAAAAAAAAAAAAAAAAAAAAAAAACAACACAAAAAACAAAAACAAAAACAAAAACAACAACACACAAAAAAAATAAAAAAGCACCACAACCAAAAAACAACAAAAACACACAAAAACAAAAAAAACAAAAAAAAAAAAAAACAAAAAAAAAAAAAACATAAAAAAACAAAACATAAACACGCACAAAAAACAAATGCAAAAAAAAAAAAAAAAAAAAAAAACACAAAAGCAACAAAAAAAACAAGCATCAAACAAACAAAAAAAAACAAAAAAAAAATAACATACACAAAAAAAAAACAAAAAAAAACAACAAAAAACAATCAAAAACAAAAACAAGCAACACAAAAAAAAAAAAAAAGCACCAACAAAAAAACAAAAACAAAAACAAGCAAAAAAAAAAAAAACAAAAAAAAAAAAAAGCACAAAAAAAAAATAAAAAAAAAAAAAAAACAAAAAAAACAACAAAAAACAAAAAAAAAAAAAACAAAACAAGCAACACAAAAAAACAAACAAACAAAAAAACAAAAAAAACCACACAAAACCAAAAAAACAAAAAACAAAAGCAAACAAAACAGCAAAAGCAAAAAACAACAAACATCCCCAAAAAGCAACAAACAAACACAAAAAAAGCAAAAAAAAAAACAAAAACAAAAAAAAACAAAACACAAAAAAAAAAAAAAAAAAAAAACAAAGCAAAAACAAAAAAAAAACCCCGAAAAATCCAAAATAAAAAAAAAAAAAAAAACAAAAAAACAAAAAAACACAACAAAACAAACACAAAAAAAAACAAAAAAAACAAAAAAACAAACAAAAAAAAAAAAACCCATAAAAAAAACACAAAAAACAAATAACACAAAAAAAAAAAAAGACCAAAAAACAAAACAAAAAAAGCAAAATCAAGCAAAAAACGCAAAAAACAACAAAAAAAAACAAAAAAAAAAAACAACAACAACAAAATAACAAAAAATACAAACACAAAAAAAAAAACAAAAAAATCAAAAACAAAACAAAACAAAAAAAGCAATCAAACAAAACAAAAAAAAAAGCAAAAAGCAACAAAAAAACAAAAGCCAAAAAAAAAAACAAAAACAAAAAATAAAAAAAAACAATAACACAAACAGCAAACAAAAAACAAAAAAAAAGCAAAAAAAAGCAAAAAAAAAAAGAAAAACAAAAACAAAACAAAAAAAAAGCAAAACACAAAAAACAAGAAAAAAAAAAAAAAAAACAACAAACACCAAAAGCAAAAACAAACCCAAAATAAAAAAAAAAAATATAAACAAAAACCAAACAAAAAAACAAACAAAAAAAACAAGCACAAGCCCCAAAAAAAAAAAAGAAAAGAAAAACAACAAAAAAAAAAAAAAAACAAAAAACAAAACAAAAACACAAACAACAAAAACAAAAAAAAAAATAAATAAATAAAAAAAAAAAAAGCAAAAAAAACAAAAAAAAAAAAACAAAACAACAACAGCAAAAAAAACAAAAAGCAAACAAAACAACAAAAAAAAGCAAAAAAAAAAACACACACAAGCAAAAACCAAAACAAAAACACACAACAAAAACAAAAACAAAAAAAAAAAACACAAACAACAACAACAAAAAAAACAACAAAAAAAAAAACAAAAAAAAACAAAAAACACAAAAAAAAAAAACAAAAAAAAGCAAACAAAAACAAACAACAACAAGCAAAAAAAAAAAACAAACAAAAAAAAAACACATACAAAAGCAACAAAAAACAAAAAAGAAAAAACAGCAAAAAAAAGCAAAAAAGCAAAAACAAAAAAAAAAACAACAAACAAAAAAAAAAAACACACAACAAGAAAACAACACAAAAAAAAAACAAAGCAAACAAAAAGCACAACAAAAAAAAAAAAAAATCAAAACAAAAACAAGCACACACACCACCAACAAAATCAACAAAAAAAAAATAAAAAACAACCAGCAAAAAAAAAACAAAACAAAACAACAAAAAAAAAAAAAAACAAAACAAAAGCAAAAGAACAACAAAAACAAAAACACAACAAACACAAAAAAAACAACAAAGAAAACAAAAAAAAACACAAACAACAAAAAAAAACAAATCAAAAAACAAAAGAAAAAACAAAAAAAAAAACACACAAACAAAACAAAAACAAAAAAACAGCAAAAACAAAAAAAAAGCAAAAAAAAAAAACAAAAGCAAAACAAAACACAAAACAAAACAATCCAAAATCACAAAGCAAAAACAACACAAAAACCAAAAACAAAACAAAAAGCAACAAAACAAAAAAAAAAACAAAAAACAAAAAAAGCAAACAA
>BQNB010000771.1:107500-110000 GCA_026074375.1 Tanacetum coccineum
AAAAAAAAAAAAAAAAAAAAAAAAAAAAAAAAAAAAAAAAAAAAAAAAAAAAAGCAAACAAAAAAACAAAAGCAGCAAACATCACAAAAACAAAAACACAAAAAGAAAACACAAACAAAAAAAAAAGCACAACAACAACAAGCACAAAAAAAATCATATCACAAAACAAAATAAAAAAACAAACACAAACAACAAACAAAAAAAAAAACAAGCAACAAAAAAAAAAAGCACAACAAACAAAAATAAAAACAAAAAAAACAACAAAAAAAGAAAAAACAAAAAAAAAACACACAAAACCAAAACAAAATAACAAAAAAAAAAAAACCAAGAAACAAACAAACAACAAAAACACAACAAAAAAAAAAAAACACAAAAAACAAAAAAAAAAAAATTCAACAGAGCAAAAAACAAAAAAAAAAAAAAAAAACAAAAAAAAAAAAAAAACAAACAAAAAAACTAAAAAGCAAAATAACAAAAAACAAAAAAAGCAACAAAAAAAAAAAACAAAAAAAAAAAAAAACAAAAAAAAGCAACAACAAAACAAAAAAAAAACACAAAAAAAAAAAAAAAAAATCAAAAAAAAACAAACAAAAAAAAAAAAGCACAACAACAAACAACAAAAACAAACAAACAAAACACACCAACAAAAAAAAAAAAAAAAAAAAAAAAAAAAAAAAAAAAAAAGCAACAAAAAATACAAAAAAAAAAAAAAAAAAAAAAAAAAAACAAAACAAAAACAAACAAAAAAAAAAAAAAGCAAAAAAACAACCACAAAAAAAAAAACAAAAAAGCACAAACAAAAAGCAAACAAAAAAAAAAAAAAAACAAAAAAAAAGCAACAACAAACAACAAAAAACAAAAAAAAACAAAAAAAAAACACACACAAAACAAACCAAACAACAAAAAAAAAAAAAAGCAAAAAAAAAAAAGCAAAAAAAAACAAAAAAACAAACAAAAAAAAAAGAACAAAAAAGCAAAAACAAAAAAACAAAACAAACAAAAAAAAAAAAAAAAACAACAAAAAAACAACAAAAAAAAAAACAAAAAACAAAAACAACAAACAAAAAAAGAAAAAACAAACAAACAACAAAAAACAAAAAAAAAAAACAAAGCAAACAAGAAAAAAAACAAAAAAAACAAAACACAACAAACAAAAAAAAAAGCAAAAATACAAAAACAACAAAAAAACCCAAAAAATAAAACAAACAAAAAAACAAAACATCAAAAACAAAAAAAAAGAAAAAAACAAAAAAACAAAAAAAAGCAACACAAACAGCAAAAACAAAAAAAAACAAAAAAAAAACACAAAAAAAACAAACAAAAAAAAACAAAAAAAAAAAAAACAACCAAAAAACAAAAAGCACAAAAAACAAAAAAACATAAAAAAACCCCACACAAAAAAAGCAAAAACAAAACAAAAACACGAAAAGCAAAAATACAAAACCACACAGCACAAAAAACAACACAGCAAAACAACAAGAGCAAAAAAAAAACAAAAAAACCACACAAATAAAAACAAAATAAAAAGAAAACAAAAAAAAAAAAAAAAAAAGCAAAAAAAAAATGCACAAAAAAAAAAAAAAAACAAAACACAAAACAAAAAACACAAAAGCAAAAAAAATAAAAAAAAAAAAAAAAAAAAACAACAAAAACAAAAAAACAAAAAAAAAAACAACAAAAAAAAAACAACACAAAAAAAACAAAAAAAAAACAACAAAAAAAAAAAAAAACAATACAAAAAGCAACAACAAAAAAAAAAAAAAAAAAAAAAACAACAAACCAAAAAAGCAACAAAAAAAAAAAGCACAAAACAAAAACAACACAAAAAGAAAAAAAAAAAAACACACAACAACACAAAAAACAAAAAAACAAAAAAAAACAAAAAAAAACAAAAGCCCCAAAAAAAAAAGAAAAAAAAAGCAAAAACAAAAAAATTAACAAAAAGCACACAACAAAAACAAAAAAACCACAACAAAACATAAAAAAAACAAAAACAAAAAAAAACAAAAAAACAAAATCCCCCCCAAAAAATAATACAAAAAACAAAACAAACAACACAAAAAAAAAATAAAAAACAAAAAAAAAGCAACAAAAACAAAACAAAAAAAAAACAACACAATACAAAAAAAAAAAGAAACAAACAAAAAAAAAAAGAAACAAAAAAACACAAACAAAAACAACAAAAAACAAAACACAAAAAAAACAAAAACAAAAAAGTAACAACAACAAAAAAACAACAAAACAAAAAAACAAAAAAGAAAGCAAAGCAACAAAAAAAAAAAAAACAACAAAAAAAAAACAAAAACAAAAAAAAAAAACAAAATAACAAAAAAAAAAAAAAAAAATCAAACAAAAAAACAAAAACAAAAAAAAAGCAAAAAACACAAAAACAAAAACAAACAAAAAAGCAAAAAAAACAACCACAAAAAAAAAAAACAAACACACAACAAACCAAACAAAAAAAAAAAAAAAAAAAAAAAAAAAAAACAAAAGCAAAAAA